>CAJHNH020000585.1:237500-255463 GCA_905116865.2 Candidula unifasciata
TCCAAGTTTGTGGCTGGGGGACCTGCAAGTATGTGACTGGGGCACCTCTAAATTTGTGGCTGGTGGACCTCCAAGTTTGTGACTGGCGGACCTCCAAGTTTGTGGCTGGGAGACCTCCAAATTTGTGGCCGGCTGACCTCCAAGTTTGTGGCTGGGGGACCTACAAGTTTGTGGCTGGGGGACCTACAAGTTTGTGGCTGGGGGACCTCCAAGTTTGTGGCTGGGGGACCTCCAAGTTTGTGGCTATCACATGCTAAGCCTGTAGACCAGTGGCTCTTGATCTTCCTAATGCAGCGATCATGTAATACATTTTTCTTATATTGTGGCGACCGCCAGACAATTATTTTCTTTCATAGCTTCAATGAATATTTGTTTTCCGTTTGCCCCCCCCCCCCCCCCACTCTAAAACAAGGATCACAACAGGCAGGCTGAGAACTGCTGCTTTAAACGATATTCTTAGTGAAATAAAGAATCCTAAACACACATACACACACATGCACACATAAAATATCTCTTTGTGACGCACGCACACACGCACACACACAGCACACACGCACGCACACACACATACAAGTGATTACATAGTTGTCTGTAGTGACCCATAAAAGGGCCCGTTTTTTAACACTTGCTCGGTTCTGTTGCCTGGCCACCGGATTTATTCGCACGCTTGCAATCATAAATATTTTCAAATACAACAGCACATTTTCTGTTCTGTTGCCTGGCCACCGGATTTATACGCAGGCTTGCAATCATAAATATCTTTAAATACAACAGATCTCTATGTGGCTCTAAGGCACCATTTTTGACAGGAAAAGGAAGAGATTCGTTGCCCATTAACAAGCATGTCGTAAAAGGACTAACTAAGATATAAATCACAACACAGTGTGAGCTCTGAAATCTGTCTTCCACCATCCTTCCTGCTGCTACGTAAGGGTTTGACCATGCCTAGAATACAACATCTCAGTCTCTAGATGTGTAACCAACAGGACATATCCCCGATACGCCGTTCAGACTTTGAGTTTTCATTAGGGCTCCAGTAACCGCTGCTCCAGCCTTATGCACCGCGCAGTCCTGTGCGAGCAAGAACCATGTGTATCCGCGAGCCTTACATCTGTTGGAATGAGGCTGGTGTCAGTGTTCTCTTTATGTGGTTCGTAAGCGTTATCTCCCCGAAGCTCCCGTGAGGGTTCCGGGGCACCACTATGATAGAAAACTTGAATAAATAAATCCTTTACTTCCCCAAACAAGCATGTCGTAAGAGTCTACTAGATGGGGCATCCTTCGAAATGGGCTGGTGTGGCTCATGTCACATGGTCTTCTATCCACACAGACAGTTGTTGACAACACTGACTGAGGGACGTACAGTGACATGTCACATCGTCTTCTGTCCACACAGACAGTTGTTGACAACACTGACTGAGGGACGTACAGTGACATGTCACATCGTCTTCTGTCCACACAGACAGTTGTTGACAACACTGACTGAGGGACGTACAGTGACATGTCACATCGTCTTCTGTCCACACAGACAGTTGTTGACAACACTGACTGAGGGACGTACAGTGACATGTCACATCGTCTTCTGTCCACACAGACAGTTGTTGACAACACTGACTGAGGGTCGTACAGTGACATGTCACATCGTCTTCTGTCCACACAGACAGTTGTTGACAACACTGACTGAGGGACGTACAGTGACATGTCACATCGTCTTCTGTCCACACAGACAGTTGTTGACAACACTGACTGAGGGTCGTACAGTGACATGTCACATCGTCTTCTGTCCACACAGACAGTTGTTGACAACACTGACTGAGGGACGTACAGTGACATGTCACATCGTCTTCTGTCCACACAGACAGTTGTTGACAACACTGACTGAGGGTCGTACAGTGACATGTCACATGGTCTTCTGTCCACACAGACAGTTGTTGACAACACTGACTGCTGGTCGTACAGTGACATGTCACATCGTCTTCTGTCCACACAGACAGTTGTTGACAACACTGACTGAGGGTCGTACAGTGACATGTCACATCGTCTTCTGTCCACACAGACAGTTGTTGACAACACTGACTGAGGGTCGTACAGTGACATGTCACATCGTCTTCTGTCCACACAGACAGTTGTTGACAACACTGACTGAGGGACGTACAGTGACATGTCACATCGTCTTCTGTCCACACAGACAGTTGTTGACAACACTGACTGAGGGACGTACAGTGACATGTCACATCGTCTTCTGTCCACACAGACAGTTGTTGACAACACTGACTGAGGGTCGTACAGTGACATGTCACATCGTCTTCTGTCCACAAAGACAGTTGTTGACAACACTGACTGAGGGTCGTACAGTGACATGTCACATCGTCTTCAGTCCACACAGACAGTTGTTGACAACACTGACTGAGGGACGTACAGTGACATGTCACATCGTCTTCTGTCCACACGGACAGTTGTTGACAACACTGACTGAGGGACGTACAGTGACATGTCACATCGTCTTCTGTCCACACAGACAGTTGTTGACAACACTGACTGAGGGTCGTACAGTGACATGTCACATGGTCTTCTGTCCACACAGACAGTTGTTGACAACACTGACTGAGGGACGTACAGTGACATGTCACATCGTCTTCTGTCCACACAGGCAGTTGTTGACAACACTGACTGAGGGAGGTACAGTGACATGTCACATCGTCTTCTGTCCACACAGACAGTTGTTGACAACACTGACTGAGGGACGTACAGTGACATGTCACATGGTCTTTTGTCCACACAGACAGTTGTTGACAACACTGACTGAGGGACGTACAGTGACATGTCACATGGTCTTCTGTCCACACAGGCGCCTTCTTGATCCCCTACCTGGTGATGCTGACGTTCGGAGGCCTGCCCCTGTTCTACATGGAGCTGGCACTGGGCCAGTTCCAGCGATGTGGCTGCTTCACCGTCTGGAAACGGTTATGTCCCATGCTGAGAGGTAAGAAACGGTTAAATCCTATGCTGAGAGGTAAGAAACGGTTAAATCCCATGCTGAGAGGTAAGAAACGGTTATGTCCCATGCTGAGAGGTAAGAAACGGTTAAATCCCATGCTGAGAGGTAAGAAACGGTTAAATCCCATGCTGAGAGGTAAGAAACGGTTATGTCCCATGCTGAGAGGTAAGAAACGGTTAAATCCCATGCTGAGAGGTAAGAAACGGTTATGTCTCAAGTTGAGAGGTAAGAAACGGTTATATCCCATGCTGAGAGGTAAGAAACGCTTATATCCCTTGCTGAGAGACAAGAAACGCTTATATCCCATGTTGAGAGGTATTCCACCCTGGGAGGAATATATCGGCCACACTCAGACAACAGCAAAGTCTGCAATTACAACGGGCAGCGTATTTTATAACTTTGTGCAGAGCATGGCCTTTATGTCACCAATAGTTTCTATCAGCATCGACAAAGCCAAATAAACACCTGGTATAAATGGAGCAACCCAGACCAGGCCGCACAGTTGGACTGCATACTAAATCGACAAAAGAGAAGAAGCTTAGTAAAAGACGCAAGAGTAATTCCTAACATCTCTTTAAATACAGACCATCGACCGCTGATCGTATATCTAAGCGAAGCAACAATTAACAAAAAACCAAAAACATCAGTACGTACCTCAATGATTGACATAAGACACCTAAGCAATCTAGACAACCAAGCAAAAGTACAGGCAGAAATGACGGCGAAGATGGCTGAGCTAATAACATCAAGTGACAATGTGGAAGAACACTATTCTGAACTGCCTAACAACACTCTGTGGTATTAGATACACAAGAGGAACGTTCAGGAAAAAAACAGCATGGTGGAATGATAACGTAAAACAAGCAGTGAAATGTAAAAAGGAGCAATACAAGAAATGGCTAAGATCGCGCTCAGATGACGATTATATCAAGTACAGAATTGCCAGGCGACAATTTGCAAGAGAAATTAAACAATCCAAGGAAACATCCTGGATCATGTGTGGGGAAAATCTTACCAAAATCTGTGCTAAATCTAGTAGACAGTTTTACAAAACCATTGCAAAAATGAGAACTAGAGATGAACCATTCCAGCCATCTGAATATGTCAATGATAGTCAAGGCAAACCCATACATGAGGAGGGCAAGATCCGAGAAAGGTGGAAAGAATATTTTCAGACTCTTCTGAATGTAACAGGAAATGAGGAAACAGTACCATTCACACCCAGATGTACAAACGAGGAACAGCCTACAATAATCGAACAAGAAGTCAGAGAAGCAATCAGATGCAGTCCCAAAAATAAGGCATCAGGTGTTGATGGAATATCAGCCGAGGCAATACAGGTTTGTGGAGAAATTGGAGTCACCTGGCTACTCCACATATTTAGGAAAGCCTGGAATGAAAGAACTGTACCAATAGACTGGCAAAGAGCCCTTATAGTCCCAATTTGGAAAAGAAAAGGCAATAAGCAAGATTGTAACAATTACAGAGGCATCTCCCTTCTACGCCACGTAGGAAAAATGTTTGCCAAAATTCTGGAACAACGAATTAGATCCGTTGTAGAACCGATCCTGAGCCCATCACGGGTCGGATTTAGGAAAGGAAGAGGGTGTACTGACGCTATTTTTGCTTCAAGACAAGTTAGCGAAAAGACAATAGAACACAGACATCAAATGAACATCGCTTTCATAGATCAAGAAAAAGCTTTCGATAGAGTAAACAGAAATTTATTATGGAAAGTTCTTGAAAACTACGGTATAAATGGAACAATTTTAGATTGTGTTAGGGCTATTGATAGACAAAGTAAAAGCGCCATTAGAACAAGAGCTAGCATCACAGATTGGTTCCCAGTAACATCAGGAGTAAGACAAGGTTGTGTATTATCACCTTTACTTTTCATAATATTTATGGACAATATTAATAAAATAAACATAACACTAACAGATGTCGATAAACAGGGGGACTTCAATGAGCTGCTCTTTGCCGACGATCAATGCGTATTTCACAGTGATAGTAAACAGCTGCAAGACCACATAAACCTACTACACGACAGTTGCCTCAAGCATCATATGAAGATCAATACTGAAAAGACAGAAGTCATGAGCATAAGCAGAGAGCAACAGACCATCGACATAAAGATTCTAGATCACAGCCTAAAACAAGTGCAAGAATTTAAATACTTGGGAAGTATCTTTATATTCAATGGTAAAATAGACAGAGAGATCGAAGAAAGAATTCAACAAGCCAACAATGTCGCATACCAGCTTGCCCCAATTTTAAAACACCCTGCTGTCCCAGCTGAGATAAAAAGACAAATTATAAATACAGTCTTTATACCGACATTAGGTTATCAGTGTCAGACTTGGACATTAACAAAAGAACACGAGAGAAGACTAACCACCTGTGAAATGAGATGTTTGAGAATGGCTGTGAATAAAACCAGAAGAGATCGAGTGAGAAACGATGTGATTACAAGAACTATTGGAACCATACCGATCGTTAAATTTATTGAAAAGCAAAGAATGAAATGGTTTGGTCACCTAATGAGAATGGAACCAACGATGCCAGCATCAAGAGCATACAACATGAAAATCGAAATACCAAGAGGCAGGGGAAGACCAAGAAGAAGATAGATTAAAGGAGTCACGGACAACTTGAGACTTCATAACATCACGGCATATGAAGCGACTGAGCGCGCCCTGGCTCGGTTGCCGATCATCTGAAAGACTGCGACGCCTAGCGGCACTAGCAGATTTTGACAAAAGAAGAAGAAGAGAGGTAAGAAACGGTTATATCCCATGCTGAGAGGTAAGACACGCTTATATCCCATGCTGAGAGGTAGGAAACGGTTATGTCCCATGTTGAAAGGTAAGAAACGCGTATATCCCATGCTGAGAGGTAAAAAACGGTTATATCCCATGCTGAAAGGTAAGAAACGCTTATATCCCATGTTGAGAGGTAAGAAACGCTTATATCCCATGCTGAGAGGTAAAAAACGGTTATATCCCATGCTGAAAGGTAAGAAACGCTTATATCCCATGTTGAGAAGTAAGAAACGCTTATATCCCACGTTGAGAGGTAAGAAACGCTTATATCCCATGTTGAGAGGTAAGAAACGCTTATATCCCATGCTGAGAGGTAAGAAACGCTTATATCCCATACTGAGAGGTAAGAAACGCTTATATCCCATACTGAGAGGTAAGAAACGGTTGTGTCCCATGTTGAGAGGTAAGAAACGCTTATATCCCATGCTGAGAGGTAAGAAACGCTTATATCCCATACTGAGAGGTAAGAAACGCTTATATCCCATGCTGAGAGGTAAGAAACGCTTATATCCCATACTGAGAGGTAAGAAACGCTCATATCCCATACTGAGAGGTAAGAAACGCTTATATCTTATGCTGAGAGGTAAGAAACGCTTATATCCCATGCTGAGAGGTAAGAAACGCTTATATCCCATGCTGAGAGGTAAGAAACGCTTATATCCCATACTGAGAGGTAAGAAACGGTTATATCCCATACTGAGAGGTAAGAAACGGTTGTGTCTCATGTTGAGAGGTAAGAAACGCTTATGTCTCATGTTGAGAGGTAAGAAACGCTTATGTCTCATGTTGAGAGGTAAGAAACGCTTATGTCTCATGTTGAGAGGTAAGAAACGCTTATGTCTCATGTTGAGAGGTAAGAAACGCTTATATCTCATGTTGAGAGGTAAGAAACGCTTATGTCTCATGTTGAGAGGTAAGAAACGCTTTTGTCTCATGTTGAGAGGCAAGAAACGGTTATGTCTCATGTTGAGAGGTAAGAAACGGTTATGTCTCATGTTGAGAGGCAAGAAACGCTTATGTCTCATGTTGAGAGGTAAGAAACGGTTATGTCTCATGCTGAGAGGTAAGAAACGCTTATATCCCATACTGAGAGGTAAGAAACGGTTATATCCCATACTGAGAGGTAAGAAACGGTTGTGTCTCATGTTGAGAGGTAAGAAACGCTTATGTCTCATGTTGAGAGGCAAGAAACGGTTATGTCTCATGTTGAGAGGTAAGAAACGGTTATGTCTCATGTTGAGAGGTAAGAAACGGTTATGTCTCATGCTGAGAGGTGAGAAACGCTTATATCCCATACTGAGAGGTAAGAAACGGTTATATCCCATACTGAGAGGTAAGAAACGGTTGTGTCTCATGTTGAGAGGTAAGAAACGCTTATGTCTCATGTTGAGAGGTAAGAAACGCTTATGTCTCATGTTGAGAGGTAAGAAACGCCTATGTCTCATGTTGAGAGGTAAGAAACGCTTATGTCTCATGTTGAGAGGTAAGAAACGGTTATATCTCATGTTGAGAGGTAAGAAACGCTTATGTCTCATGTTGAGAGGTAAGAAACGCTTATGTCTCATGTTGAGAGGTAAGAAACGGTTATGTCTCATGTTGAGAGGTAAGAAACGGTTATGTCTCATGTTGAGAGGTAAGAAACGGTTAGTTCCATGCTGATAGACAAGAAACGGTTATGTTCCATTCTGAAAGGTAAGAAACGGTTATGTCTCATGTTGAGAGGTAGGAAACGGTTATATCCCATGTTGAGAGGTAAGAAACGGTTAGGTCTCATGTTGAGAGGTAAGAAACGGTTATGTCTCATGTTGAGAGGTAAGAAACGGTTATGTCTCATGTTGAGAGGTAAGAAACGGTTATGTCTCATGTTGAGAGGTAGGAAACGGTTATATCCCATGTTGAGAGGTAAGAAACGGTTATGTCTCATGTTGAGAGGTAAGAAACGGTTATGTCTCATGTTGAGAGGTAAGAAACGGTTATGTCTCATGTTGAGAGGTAAGAAACGGTTATGTCTCATGTTGAGAGGTAGGAAACGGTTATATCCCATGTTGAGAGGTAAGAAACGGTTATGTCTCATGTTGAGAGGTAAGAAACGGTTAGTTCCATGCTGATAGACAAGAAACGGTTATGTTCCATTCTGAAATGTAAGAAACGGTTATATCTCATGTTGAGAGGCAAGAAACGGTTATATCCTATGGTGAGAGGTAAGAAACGGTTATGTCTCATGTTGAGAGGTAAGAAACGGTTATATTCCATGTTAAGAGGTAAGAAACGGTTATGTCTTATGTTGAGAGGTAAGAAACGGTTATATCCCATGTTGAGAAGTAAGAAACGGTTATGTCTCATGTTGAGAGGTAAGAAACGCTTATATCCCATGTTGAGAAGTAAGAAACGGTTATGTCTCATGTTGAGAGGTAAGAAACGGCTATGTCTCATGTTGAGAGGTAAGAAACGGTTATGTCTCATGTTGAGAGGTAAGAAACGGTTATGTCTTATGTTCAGAGGTAAGAAACGGTTATGTCTCATGTTGAGAGGTAAGACATGGTTATGTCCCATGCTAAGAGGTTTGTTTGTTTTAGTATCCAGAAGCCATGAGTTGTTAACCCTTAGGCTCGGTATTATGGATATCGCAACCTTTCGGCCTTGATTCCATTGTAAATACCGTAAATCTTAGAGAAATGTGGTTTTTCTGCCTACCCCCGGGATTGAACCCGGACCACAAGGAGTTCGTCATCCGGTCTCTGAGCAATCCGGTTTAGCCAACTACGCTAGAGAGCCGGGCCATGCTGAGAGGTAAGAAACGGTTATATCCCATGTTGAGAGGTGAGAAACGGTTATGTCCCATGTTGAGAGGTAAGAAACGGTTATATCCCATGTTGAGAGGTAAGAAACGGTAATGTCTCATGTTGAGAGGTAAGAAACGGTTAGTTCCATGCTGATAGACAAGAAACGGTTATGTTCCATTCTGAAAGGTAAGAAACGGTTATGTCCCATATGGGGAGGTAAGAAACGGTTATATCCCATGACAACTGGAGCATGTGTGACAATTGGGGCATGTGTGACAACCGAAACATGTGTGACAACCAGAACATGTGTGACAAACGGAACATTCTGTTTGCCGTGGTATGGATAGGTATCAGCACACGTATTGTTAGATCCTGATAATTGTCCCCTTCTGTGAAGATTAATGATCGCCCATGCCATTGGACTAAATTCTTGATGATGATGATGATCAATGTTATGGAAGTCAGTATTTCAGTCCTATTTGTTTTCAGTCTCAGTTTGTAATACTGGACAAAGTTTATACTCTAAAAACTTGCCGGTCCGAATATCTGGAGTTGCATGCAATCCACATGGAGAGTTTGTGCTTCTGTTTCAGCAAAGAATCAAAACTACCACTAGTCGCTATATACACACACGAAAACTGTTCAACTATATCTGAATATAAATTACACCCCCTCGCCCTCTCCCTCCCCCTAAAAGATACAAATATTTTTTAAATAGCGTTAATTTCCTGTAGATTTGTTGAAATTTTAATGGAATGCTGTGGCTAGAAAAGTGGAGGTATGTTGTGGCTAGAAATGTAGACGTAATTCAAGCATGTTCAATTGCTTGTATTTAATATTATGCTGCTGTTGATAATGTTTACCATGTCTTGTTAATAAAAGGAGACAGATTAGAAAGGGCTTGTCTGCCAGATTCTTAACCCTTTAAAAATATATTTGATCGTCTTTTCGTTGGTTTAAAGTTCAACCCAGACTAAAATATGTCCCAGGTAATTTCATGGGAAGTAAAGGTAGCCGGCGTGATCTTGGCCACATCACTATTATCACAATATTACTCTCCTATTAAACACACGATAAGCCACTGAGATAAAAACTGCCGTTGATGTTCTGACAAGCACCTGGACTGATTCACCTGTGTCTGCCTCCAGGTATCGGCTTGTCCATCTGCGTGATCGCCACTTTGGTCTCCTGGTACTACAACACCATCATCGCCTGGGCGGTCTACTTCCTCATCTCGTCCTTCACCAGCTATCCGCCCTGGCTCACCTGCAACAACAGCTGGAACACACCCAACTGCACCACCTTCAGCGAGAGGATCCTCAACTACACGGAACAGTGTACCACACAGGTACAACTGTCTGGGCTCTTGTCTGCTTGTCTGTTTATTAATCATTCTGTTCGACAGTCTAACCTAATACGTGTCTGTATATATCTCGGTTGGTGGTTTAGTCTGTCTGTCTATTTAGATCAGTTATTTATTTATTAATTGTTTACTTTTAAATTTTGTTTTCAAACCTGTGCCTGTGTGTGTGTGTGTGTCTGTGTGTGTGTGTGTGTGTGTGTGTTTATGTGGGCATGTTTACTTGTATGTGTGTGTGTTTATGTGGGCATGTTTACTTGTATGTGTGTGTGTGTGTGTATGTGGGCATGTTTACTTGTATGTGTGTGTGTGTATGTGTGTGTGTGTGTGTGTGTGTGTGTATGTGGGCATGTTTACTTGTATGTGTGTGTGTGTGTTTATGTGTGCATGTTTACTTGTATGTGAATCGGGTGATTAATAAGGCAGTTGATCTGTCTGTCTATCGATCTGGCTGTGTATCGGTCTGTCTGTCTATCGATCTGGCTGTGCATCGGTCTGTCTGTCTATCGATCTGGCTGTGTATCGGTCTGTCTATCTATCGATCTGGCTGTGTATCGGTCTGTCTATCTATCGATCTGGCTGTGTATCGGTCTGTCTGTCTATCGATCTGGCTGTGTATCGGTCTGTCTATCTATCGATCTGGCTGTGTATCGGTCTGTCTATCTATCGATCTGGCTGTGTATCGGTCTGTCTATCTATCGATCTGGCTGTGTATCGGTCTGTCTATCTATCGATCTGGCTGTGTATCGGTCTGTCTATCTATCGATCTGGCTGTGTATCGGTCTGTCTATCTATCGATCTGGCTGTGTATCGGTCTGTCTATCTATCGATCTGGCTGTGTATCGGTCTGTCTATCCATCGATCTGGCTGTGTATCGGTCTGTCTATCCATCGATCTGGCTGTGTATCGGTCTGTCTATGCACCTGGCTGTGTATCGGTCTGTCTATCTATCGATCTGGCTGTGTTTCGGTCTGTATATCTATCGACAGGTTGATGTTAATTTCACCTACCTGTCAGTCAGTTTGTTGATGATTCTGTCTGTCTGTCCGTCCGTTTGCTGTCTCTACGTCCGTACTCCCGACCGTCCTTCTGTCCGCCCGTCTGTCTGCCAATTGTTATGTTTGTTTGTCTTACTCTACTTTTGCTCTGTAATTGATATTTAGAAAGTTCACAGACAGTTATTTACTGTAACCTGAATGAAATCGACTAAAATCTCAAATTATGAGTAGCAAGAAGTTTCAAAATTATAGTTTAAAAAACAAAAACAAAAAACTTAAAATTATTGCCCAGTTAAGATTAAACGTTTCATAATTATCGGTTGAAAACAAAACAAGACAGATAATAAGTTGAAAGAAACGAACGCAGACGCTTAGTGAGCGCTAAATGGGTAAAACGACACGCCAGGGTTGAGAACACAAATACAGATAAGGAAAGAGAAGAACGTTTTACAACAAGAACATAAATAAAGGTGATGATGAAAAAAGCAGACAAACTTGATGACTGATATCGAAGAAGGGGTATGAGATGGCTTATTCAGAAGCTAAAAGCGCGAAGATTGATGTTTGAAGGTTTAAATATATCTATGCGAAATATCGTACTCTGACTTTGTGATTCTTTAATTAAGTTCAACTGCCAGTTGAGATGTTGTGGCCAACAAACGTTCCTGTATTGGCTTCAAAGAAATTACAAGGCAAAGTATTATCCTTTGAGAGATTGGATATTGACTGTGGAAGGTGGAAATACCTGGGAGGATTCTGCCAGCTTTCCTAACTATAAGTCTTCAAGTACACCTCCGTGTGTGTTCCCATCCGCCAAAAGTTACACCCCCCTTTCCCCCTTTATACATTATGAGGAGCGTCTGAGCACCCTAATCGTTTTCTGATTCGACTTGAAGTTTCTGGGCCGCCCAAGGTCGGGGCTCTCTTGCATGGCACCGATCTCTGCACGTTCCCATCAGAGTGTCATGTAGGACTCAAGTTCGGGGCCGCCTTGCATGGCACCGATCTCTGCACGTTTCCATCAGAGTGTCGTGTAGGACTCAAGTTCGGGGCCGCCTTGCATGGCACCGATCTCTGTACGTTCCCATCAGAGTGTCGTGTAGGACTCAAGTTCGGGGCCGCCTTGCATGGCACCGATCTCTGCACGTTTCCATCAGAGTGTCGTGTAGGACTCAAGTTCGGGGCCGCCTTGCATGGCACCGATCTCTGCATGTTCCCATCAGAGTGTCGTGTAGGACTCAAGTTCGGGGCTTCCTTGCATGGCACCGATCTCTGCACGTTCCCATCAGAGTGTCGTGTAGGACTCAAGTTCGGGGCCGCCTTGCATGGCACCGATCTCTGCATGTTCCCATCAGTGTCATGTAGGACTCAAGTTCGGGGCCGCCTTGCATGGCACCGATCTCTGTACGTTCCCACCAGAGTGTCATGTAGGACTCAAGTTCGGGGCCGCCTTGCATGGCACCGATCTCTATACGTTCCCATCAGAGTGTCATGTAGGACTCAAGTTCGGGGCCGCCTTGCATGGCACCGATCTCTGTACGTTCCCATCAGAGTGTCATGTAGGACTCAAGTTCGGGGCCGCCTTGCATGGCACCGATCTCTGTACGTTCCCATCAGAGTGTCATGTAGGACTCAAGTTCGAGGCCGCCTTGCATGGTACCGATCTCTGCACGTTCCCACCAGAGTGTCATGTAGGACTCAAGTTCGGGGCCGCCTTGCATGGCACCGATCTCTGCACGTTCCCACCAGAGTGTCATGTAGGACTCAAGTTCGGGGCCGCCTTGCATGGCACTGATCTCTGCACGTTCCCATCAGAGTGTCATGTAGGACTCAAGTTCCGGGCCGCCTTGCATGGCACCGATCTCTGTACGTTCCCATCAGAGTGTCGTGTAGGCCCCAAGGCCAAGGCTTCCTTGCATGGCACCGATCTCTGTAAGTTCCCATCAGAGTGTCGTGTAGGCCTATATGGGCGCTGCTATTACGCAGAAGCTAGTGCCCTAGCCTGTAGCACAGTAGTAATAGGTTCAAGGTCCCACCAAGGCAGATCATAATAATTATCTCCGCAGACCCACTCAGGTTAAAATGGATACCAGGAAATGTGTGGGAAGTAAAGGCGACTTGACCACTTCACTTACAGAGTTGTTTTAATACGAAATATGGGGTCAGCAGCATGTGCCCTGTACTACTAAAGGCCCGGAAATAGAGCCCTTATTTCAAATGTAGGACTTTAACTGTAAACGCCATTACATTTAATACAGGATCTTTAATTTAACTATAGAACCTTTACTTTAACTATAGGACCTTCACTTGATCTATAACTTTATATTAGGCTATCACAATCGAGGTCCTTCCATGCAGGAGACACTGTAAATATGTGTACTGGTTGTTTTCACGAGTATCTAGTTATAACGTCTCCTGTTTAGGCCTCGAGGGCGGCAGAGACATGCTTCATTATTCTTTACTCCCATGCCACGCAATCGTGTTAGAATTGTAGATTGGTCGTTATCTAATACTCTAGTCCGTACAGTGTTCGGGATTTCTGCTTTCTCCTGGTCCCCCCCCCTCCTCCCCCCCCCCGGCGTTGGTGCACCTGCGAATTGGTCCTCTTGTTCGTTACCATTCACGCCGACATACCCAGGTGTATAGATTCAGGTGAGGAAGGTTAAGTGTGATTTCCGAAAGCTTTCTACCTATTCATATCGTACACTGCCTGTTGCGAAACATGTTCTCGGGAGACTAAAACAAGTACTGCAGCCGCTTGTTCTGCTACCCAAGCTAGTGCTCTGGTAGCAGGCAGCGGTTAACTCCACGATCAAGCTTGTCCTAGTTGATTGGTTAAGCAACACTATTCTTTTTTTTTTTAAATTGTTGTTCCCCATCCTTGTATTTACGTGCTGACCTTGATTCGCTCCTAATGGATCCATCTGTGTAAACAATTATGTCTTCTGAGCTTTAACTATGAGAGCTTCACTTTTATTTAGGATTTGTGCTGTATATACCGTATACTGCAACTGACTATAATAGCCGTCTACTAAATCTGCATCTTTTCAATCACCCAGGTTTTTCCGTATAACGACACCATGCTCAACTCCACGACCCTCAGCAGCGACCCCCAGGCTGGGGTCTACATCAGCATCATCAACGACACCAGCTACACCAGATCCATTTGCCACAAGGTCAAGGTCGCTGAAAATGGCTCCGATTTTTATGCAACAGCCGCTTCCACAGAGTTCTTCGAGTACGTACTGTCCTATGTTAGTGCTTGGTGTTGTTCTACGAGAGTATAGCTCTTACTTCAAGATATGCCATCTTGTATCAGGATTGTTAGTGTGCTTGGTGTTGTTCCAGGAGAGTATAGCTCTTACTTCAAGATATGCCATCTTGTATCAGGATTGTTAGTGTGCTTGGTGTGGTTCTAGGAGAGTATAGCTCTTACTTCAAGATATGCCATCTTGTATCAGGATTGTTAGTGTGCTTGGTGTTGTTCCAGGAGAGTATAGCTCTTACTTTAAGATATGCCATCTTGTACCAGGATTGTTAGTGTGCTTGGTGTTGATGAAATGTACCCCCAAATAATGATGTTGATGAAATGTGCCCCCAAATAATGATGTTGATGAAATGTACCCCCAACTAATGATGTTGATGAAATGTGCTCCCAACTAATGATGTTGATGAAATGTGCCCCCAAATAATGATGTTGATGAAATATGCCCCCAACTAATGATGTTGATGAAATGTGCCCCCAGCTAATGATGTTGATGAAATGTACCCCCAAATAATGATGTTGATGAAATTTGCCCCCAAATAATGATGTTGATGAAATGTATCCCCAACTAATGATGTTGATGAAATGTGCCCCCAACTAATGATGTTGATGAAATGTGCCCCCAACTAATGATGTTGATGAAATGTACCCCCAACTAATGATGTTGATGAAATGTGCCCCCAACTAACGGTGTTGATGAAATGTACACCCAACTAATGATGTTGATGAAATCTGCACCCAACTAATGATGTTGATGAAATGTGCCCCCAACTAATGATGTTGATAAAATATGCCCCCAACTAATGATGTTGATGTAATATGCCCCTAACTAATGATGTTGATGAAATGTGCCCCCAACTAATGATGTTGATGAAATGTACCCCCAACTAATGATGTTGATGAAATGTGCCCCCAACTATTGATGTTGATGAAATGTACCCCCAAATAATGATGTTGATGAAATGTGCCCCAACTAATGATGTTGATGAAATGTACCCCTACCTAATGATGTTGAAGAAATCTGCTCCCAACTAATGATGTTGATGAAATGTACCCCCAATTAATGATGTTGATGAAATGTACCCCCAACTAATGATGTTGATGAAATGTGCCCCCAACTAATGATGTTGATGAAATGTGCCCCCAACTAATGATATTGATGAAATGTGCCCCCAACTAATGATGTTGATGAAATGTGCCCCCAACTAATGATGATGAAATGTACCCCCAACTAATGATGTTGATGAAATGTGCTCCCAACTAATGATGTTGATGAAATGTGCCCCCAACTAATGATGTTGATGAAATGTGCCCCCAACTAATGATGTTGATGAAATGTGCCCCCAACTAATGATGTTGATGAAATGTGCTCCCAACTAATGATGTTGATGAAATGTGCCCCCAACTAATGATGTTGATGAAATGTACCCCCAACTAATGATGTTGATGAAATGTACCCCCAACTAATGATGTTGATGAAATGTGCCCCCAACTAATGATGTTGATGAAATGTGCCCCCAACTAATGATGTTGATGAAATGTGCTCCCAACGAATGATGTTGATGAAATGTGCCCCCAACTAATGATGTTGATGAAATGTGCCCCCAGACGGAACGTCCTGGAGTTGCAGTACTCGGACGGCATCTCCCGCGTGGGCGGTATCAAGATAAGCTTGGCCTTGTGTCTGTTTGCAGTCTTCTTTCTGGTCTACTTCGCTTTATGGAAGGGCATCAAGAGCTCGGGAAAGGTAAGTTATTGTCGGTGCTCATGTAAACCACGATAATAGAGACGATAACACCACGATAACAAGGCAGGGATGGGCTTTATTTTGTTATCTCTCTTCTCTTGGTTTCACAACAACGCTCTTGCTGGGTGGACTTCCTGAACTCTACTAGAGTTCCTTTGCCACGATGCTCGTGTGCTAGTGTGTTTATACAAGCGTGGGAACTGTCATGTCTTGACCGCTGATTGCCGCTGCCTTGTCGGTGACTGTAAAGTCATTCAAGTGCCGGTTGCACTTCTGTTTCCTAAACTGAAACAAACCGACTGACAGATACTGACAATATAAGCGGACATTATCATAGAAGCGTATAACATTTATTGACTGTAATAAGGTTTACGTTAGCCGCAATGGAGGCTATAAACCTTGACAAGTAACATGTAAATCAAGTCAAGCAGATAGTTTCACCGTCAGCGAAGGAAAGCATGCTGACTTATTCATTTGCTATGTAGCTCTTCATCCTACATTAAAAGCAAAACACAAGTGTACATTCGGTTTACTGTCGCCCATTTAAGGCATTTCTGAGGTCAAGGACGACATCTTGAGCAGCAGATTGAGTATTTTTGTTGAAAACTTGAATTCGCGCGCGCGCTGTGGACTGACTAGGGACAAGGACGAACATGGACCGCTGTTAACTTTAACTGATATCGGTGGTATGTTGATGCATGCATTAGTTTTCCAGGGCACGAATTTTGAAACGGAATATAGAAAGTAAATATGGTAAATACTTCGATGAGGTACAAGGTGGAAGAGAGGAAGAAGAAGAATATGGCTGTGTAATATTTCTAGAAGATGAGGTATGGTTCGTCCAGCAGGGGCGTGAAAAGAGAATCTCAAGGACACCATTTGGAACATAAAACATGTGGAGGGGAGGGGGGATTAGAGAGACTGAGGGTCTTTCTGGTGGGGTGAAACATGTGGAAAGGGGGGGGGGGGGATTAGAGACAGACTGAGCGTCTTTCTGGTGGGGTGAAACATGTGGAGGAATTAGAGACAAACTGAGCGTCTTTCTGGTGGGGTGAAACATGTGGATGAATTAGATACAGACTGAGCGTCTTTCTGGTGGACTGAAACATGTGGATGAATAAGATACAGACTGAGCGTCTTTCTAGTGGGGTGAAACATGTGGGGGGGGGGGGGGAACAGGGGATTAGGGACAGACTGAGCGTCTTTCTGGTGGGGTGAAACATGTGGGGGGGGGGGGAATTAGGGACAGACTGAGCGTCTTTCTGGTGGGGTGAAACATGAGGATGAATTAGATACAGACTAAGCGTCTTTCTGGTGGGGTGAAACATGTGGGGGGGGGGGGGGGATTAGGGACAGACTGAGCGTCTTTCTGGTGGGGTGAAAACGTGGGCGGGGGGGGGGGGGAAGGGAAGAATTAGAGACAGACTGAGCGTCCTTCAGGTGGAGTGAAACATGTGGATGAATTAGAGAGAGACTGAGCGTCTTTCTGGTGGAGTGAAACATGTGGGGGGGGGGGGGGGTGGATTAGAGACACACTGAGTGTCTTTCTGGTGGAGTGAAACATGTGGGGCGGGGGATTAGAGACAGAATAAGCGTCTTTCTGGTAGGGTGAAACATGTGGGGGGGGGGGGGGGGAGGGAATTAGAGATAGACTAAGCGACTTTCTGGTGGAGTGAAACATGTGGGGGGGTGGGGGGTGGGGGGGGGGAAATTAGAGACAGACTGAGCGTCTTTCTGGAAGGGTGAAACATGTGGGGCAATTAGAGACAGACTGAGCGTCTTTCTGTTGGAGTGAAACATGTGGGGCAATTAGAGACAGACTGAGTGTCTTTCTTGTGGAGTGAAACATGTGGGGAGGGGTGATTAGAGAGAGACTGAGCGTCTTTCTGGTGGAGTGAAATATGTGGGGGGGGGGGGGGAAATTAGAGACAGACTGAGCGTCTTTCTGTAAGGGTGAACATGTGGGGCAATTAGAGACAGACTGAGCGTC
>CAJHNH020000586.1:0-42500 GCA_905116865.2 Candidula unifasciata
AATTTTCCCGGGATGCCGGGTTCTACCCCAGCCTAACTCGAACCGGGGGAAAATCCCGTGGTGGGGGTAAGGGGCCCGCCGCGGACCAAAGATGTGAGTTCGGGCCGGGGGGGCCCCGGGACATTGTCAAAAGCCCCTTGGCTACCAGGTGCAGTCCGGGAAAAGGCGGCAGGGGAAAATCTGCCACATCCCCCCACTAAGTACCGTTGGTTTTACCAGGGGTCTACCCCCTAATGTAAAGTTAAAAACATAATGGTGGGGAATCTCACACTGCAACATAAATTGTGTTGATCCGTAAGATTTTCGGATATTTTTAAAAATGTGGGGCCCTTTTGAAACGCTTGTGTATAAGTGACCGCTGTTGGGTATAGCTCGCATTTATTCTTTAGTCTGGGAATTTTTTAATTTATAAAAACTCACAATATAGGGGCCTTTTTTGGGGTAGTTCGTATCTTTCGGGACTTTGCAGACCCAAACCCGGTGTTGGTGGTTTTTCTAGGCAAATTTACGTCCAGTAGTTAGCAATCATCATCACAACAGCTCAGAACATGATTCCTAAAAAAAAACCCACACAAGAAACAGATTTACATTACAGAAAAAACTTTCAAGCTGATAGAAGAAAGAAGAAATTTAAAGCAAGTAGGAACAGAAAAAAATAGCCATGCATATAGGAACTACACGAAAGAAGTCAAAAGAGCTATCAGAGGAGATTTAAAAAAATACATTTTATTATAAATACCTGTAATAGTATTGAACAACTCCAGATGCAGGGAAGAGACAGAGACATGTTTAAAGAAATTAAAACATTGAAATACGAATTCAGGCCTTCTTTACATGTAATAAGTGATAAAAACGGTAACACATTAACGGAAACCAAAGACATATTAGAAAGATGGAAAGAATACTGTAGAGAAATGTATAAGGATGATACAGTGTAATTCAAAACAACTCTTTGGAAGTTATGAAAAAGACCAGTAGCCCTTTACTGGATGAGGTACGATCAGCAATACACAGCCTGAAGAAAGGAAAGTCACCAGGTTGCGACGAAATACCAGCAGAACTAATTCAGGGCAGGAGGAGAGGCCAGCGTCCGAATCTACCATGCCACTGTGCCTCGAAGATCTGGAACAGTTGGCATTTGGCCTAAAGCTTGGAAAAGAACAGTCTCTATCCCATCTCCCAAAAGAAAGGAAATCCAAAACTATGCCCCCAACATACCGTACCATCGCATTAATAAGTCATGCTAGCAAAATCCTCTTACGAATTATCATGAAAAGGATTGAAAAGGAAATTACAATATGAACTAGATGAAGCACAAGCGGGTTTCAGACAGGGTGAGGAACTAGGGATCACATATTTAATATGAGAATAATTTTTGAAAAATGCAGAGAATACAATGTAGATCTTCATGCTTGTTTTATTGATTATAGCAAGGCATTTGATTTGTCCAGCACCACCAACTGTGGACTATTATGACAAGTATGGGGTTTCCAGCGCATTTAGTGCAATTAATTGAAAATCTCTATCATGAACAACAAGCAGCCATCAGAGCAGCTGGTGAAACATCTGATTGGTTCGAGGTGCAAAAGGAGGTGAGGCAGGGGTGCATTCTCTCACCATACCTATTCAACATATACGCAGAAAATATAATGGGAAATGTCAAAAATGACCAGACTTGTGACAGTTATTTTCCGCTTAAAATTGGTGGCAACCCTATTCCGGAACTCCGCTACGCAGATGACACAGTCCTCCTTTCGAGCAGCGTAAAGGGAATAGAAAATTTAATATTGTTAGTCCAAAAGCACAGTGAAGATCAAAATCTGTTTTTGAATTTAAAGAAAACGAAAATAATGTCCACAGATGCAACTGGCTGTCACCCAAAAAAAACAATAAATGATGAAGAAATTGAAAATGTCACAAACTTTGAATATCTAGGCTCTATATAACAACAATGGAGACTGTTTCGACAGAAATTAAAAGGAGGATGGCCATAGCAATGCAAAGATTGAACAGCCTTAAAAATCTATGGTTAAGCACCAGCAGGAGAGATAAAAATTAGAATTTTGAGAGCATGCATCTTTCCTGTGGCTACATACGGATGTGAGATCGTGGACTATCTCTCAGTCCTTAAGAAAGAGAATAGGGGCTTTTGAGCTGAAATGCTATAGAAAGATTCTCAGAAATATCTTGGACAAGAAGATGAGAATATTGACATCTTAAAAGATCTGAACATCAAGAAGATTGGCTAAAATAAACAGCATCATTTCTCGAAAGCTGAAATATTTTGGTCATATCAAGCGCCACGACGGATTTGAAAAAATTATAGCAGAAAGCATGGTACCAGGAAGGAGGGGCAGAGGCCGACCGACACGAAGATGAGCACAGGATATAAGTGACTCCTTGAGTGTGAAAGTTCATGAGGCGGGAGAACTGGCAAAAGACCGAGTTTCTTACAGGTAGACTGTGATGAGAGCCACGTTCTGCAAAGGACCTGCTACATGATGATGATGATGAGTTAGCCATTGCTTACTGTACGGTCGGCTTTCTTGATACCACTGTCGAAACTAACGCAAGGCGCATGCCTGGCAGCTGGGATCGAACCCGGCATCCCGGCATTACGAAGAGTTCGCATCGACTTAGCCACAGAGCCGACGAGGCCTTTACTAAGAGAACAAAATGTGGTATTATCATCATCATCATGTACCCTGCCCAGCGGCGTAGGCGCTGGTGTCTCTCTACGGATCTGAGCCGATGGAATTTCGAACCAATTCTTCGGATGGTATGATTATGTATGTGTCATTACAAAATTGGCAAAAATTGCCTGTGAAGAATGGTTCCCAAATGTTACAGTATTTATCGACTGTTTACATCACCGATTTTCTCCAAAGAAGATTGCAGACAGGTTCAGTTAAGGGACGTAGTGTGTAAAAACATTATGTGAAATGATAACTGAGAAAAATAAAGTACTTTGAAATGTTCGCTCGCACCCACACGATCTAGGCTGTGAAGCACGCATGGAAGCTGTTGCTGCACCTGTTAGAGATTATAGAATTCAAAATGAAGTGGCACCTCGGTATACGGACTTAATCGGTCCTTGATCACTGGACGTATACCGAACAGAACGCATACCAAATGAATTTTGCTATGAGAAATAAAGGAAAAGGATTAATCCGTACACATGAAGAAGAAACAACAGGGCGTTAGACAGTTATATGTACTATCACCTGATTTTTTCAACTTCTGTGAAAGTAAAGGACAACTTCTGTGAAAGTAAAGGACAACTTTTTACACGCCATTAGGCGTGTAGGGCATATGAGGCTAGACCTATATTTTTATAGACCAAACGGCACAAGATGGGTGATGTGGTCAGCATCACGCCGGCCGCTTTTACTTCCCGGGACTGTACCCGGTACCCACTCAAGGCTGGGTCGACCTGGGAGCCAAGGTCATTTTTGAAAAAAGTCCGGCTCCGCCAGGGAGCGAACCCACGACCTTCCGATCCGCGGCGAGCGTATAGCCACTCCGCCACGGCTACCCCTTCTTCTGTGTAAGAGTTGATTGAAAGTACATGAGATAGAAGATTGTGGATAAACCCGACTACCAACGGCACACAGCATGGGGTTTGAGAAAACAGTAGAGGTGCCTAATTGTCGGTGTCGGAGGAGTTCAGCTTGGTCTTGCGTGCCATAGACAGATCACTAACAAGTCGCTATTGTCTTACAAACTGGTCTCAGTTCTGACATTGCTGCACACTACACCGCTTATATTAATTCAGTTGAAGTCTATCGTTTAGTGTAAAAAATGTTTGCATTATTTAGTTTTATAGGACTTTTTTTTTTTTTTTTTTCGCGCCAAGCCCTGCGGTGTAATTACGTTACTTGGCATAAAGTTAGTTCCGTATCCTTTACAGGACATTGCAGAACCAACCGCAGCATTTTTTGGCTGTTGTGGTTTTTCTACGCAAATTTACGTTCAGTAGTTTGCCGTTGTTTTTTGGACGGTCAGCTTCTTGATACCACTGTCGGAACCAACGCAAAGCCCGCAGCTAGGATCGAACCCGGCACCCCGGCATTACGAAGATCGTTCGCAACGCCTAGGCAACAGACGCTGACACTTTACATAAGTACGAGTATTAAGACAGTTTTCTTATCAGTCTATTGGGTTTTCGGTCACAGCCCTAATCCAGACAGTGACGATAGTCGAAGTTTTACTGTAACGATATGGTCAGGGAGTCTTATGACGAACCCACGAGCTGAAATATTTGATGGAGATAAATCTTTCCTCTTTAAGAATATCGAACAACAGTGCAATGGTCAATGACCCTCAACCGAAACTGCTGGATTATGTTCACCATCGCGCCTGCTTGTGGCCAAGTGAGACATCCTTGTGTAGCAATTAGTCAACCAATATTGACACATCGGAGTAGTGCGAAAAATATAATTCGCTCCCATTAAAACATCAAACAGCAGCAACAGTCAATGCTTTCTGGTGGCAGCTGAACAAGCCAAAAGCTTTTACCACTTCTGCAAAACGTTTGCACTGTTTATTAAGCATTGCGTATGTCTATGAACCACAAGGCCAAGGGCTGGGTAGGGGATGTGCGACATGGGAACAAGTAAACAACATTATCTTGAGGAGACGTTCTTGTTTTTGCTATGTGATTTATCTTATCATTATCAAGTCATAAAAGCTAGGCCAAAAAAAAAAAAATGTATTCATATAGTTATAGTGAGTACGACAGCGGTTCCCACTCTGTGGGTGGCGACCCTTGTGTGGGTCGAACGACCCTCTCACGAGGGCCGCCTAAGACCATCGGTAAATACATATTGTTTGAAGTTTTTAAGTATCAACGAAAATAACTGTATGGTTGGGGGTCGCCACAACATGAGAACCTGTATTAAAGGGTCGCGGCATTAGGAATGGTTGAGAGCCACTGCTCTACGGCTAATCAATGCAATGCACAATAGTGCACAATAGACTGGTACAAAATTGACAGGCGGAAAAAAGTAATGATTAAATGTTACTGAATGTATAACAGAAAAGCAAGAGAGAGGGGTCGAGGACAGAAAAGGAGACGGGGTTGGTGATCGGTCTGCTTTATCAAGCACTGAAAAGTGCAGGTGTTGATCTGTCTATTAGTTAAATTGGTCCCCTCAAATGTATCTGCTGTACATTGAATCCAAACACAGCAGTATGAATAAACTAAGTTGTTTCATCTGCCGATGTGTTTCCAGCAAGATGTCTTTACTAGGTGGTCTTCCATGCCGTGGGGCGTTGGTAGTCATGTTTATCCACAACCTTCTGTCTTGTCTACTTTCAATCAATTCAAATATAGATAATCATCCATGCTATGATGCCAAACTGTCAAGCATCTTTTCTCTCGATCTACCTCTGCCTCCCCCCCCCTCCCCAACTTTCCTATCGTCACGAGTTCATTTGATTCAAAAATTGACATCACAGTACTCAGGGCATTCCCGTGCATGCTCCGTCCTTATCTTTAGCAGCCAGCGCGGAGTTCCAATACTGATGGTACCGGTCACAATCTGGTTATATGTCCGTCTTGCCGTTGCTCTGGGTGTAGTGAGCTGGCCAGACGCTCTGGTTACACCCAGGTGCCTCATTCTTTCTAGGCCATAATAATCTTCTTTCTCTACTTATTCCGCTTGCTTTATCCCAAAGGGATTTGACCACATATGCCTTGTCATGTATCAGTTCCCCACCCATGGTGCAGATCCAGCCAATCTGTCTGCCTGTTCATTACCCCCTATGCCCGCACAGCCTGGAGAAAAGATCCAAAGTATGCTTACTATCTGTGACCTTTCCAGTGAAGCTTGCCACTCTGCTCGAAGCATTCCCTGTCTTAACCTTCCTCATCATGCTTTCAGAGTCTGTTAAAATTACGACATGTGTATGCATTTTGTTCTCTAGCCACCGGAGAGCTGCAGTTACCGCCTCCACCTTCATTCTCATACTAGATGTTGTTGGTGTCATATGCTAGGCTGTATTGCACTAAAGAGTTTTCATTGGCTTTCTCTACGAACACCAAGGCACTTCTCTTTCCTCTCAACACCGAACCATCTGTTTAGGTAATCAGATCACCTGGTCGTGAATTGTCGTGAATCAACATCGTCACGATGTACTTCCTTACCCACTTGGAATGTTGTAGCTACCGGTGCCCCTAAAAAATATATCTGCTTGTAAGTGACTCCCAATTTCTAACATGCAAAATGCAGACAGAAGGTAAAGGCCCGATTGCACCGCGGTGGACCTTTGTGACACGTGAAGCAAGTCCTTAATTTAAACTTATTAGCACTTGATGAAAGTTGGGGCCAATATCACGTGGACCACCGTTACTACCGAGAATACTTCTTAGTACAGTGCAAACTGCTTAAAGCGATCTCGGATGTGGCGAATTTCTGTTGTGAAGAACAATTTGTTTATTGCGGTATTTTTTTTTTTTTTTTGGCTTCATTTCTTATCTGGATAAGAGGAGTTTCTTATACGAAAAACCATTTTATGGGTCTGTGGTGATTTCTCCTTATCAGATGTGTACTATAAACATAGGCAAGCACTGAATTAGAAATAAGAGTGTCAGGGAAGCTAGGATGTGAAAGAGAAAGAAACCCCAGGACGGTTACTTATGTGAGGGTCCAAAAGTGCAGCACTAGATTCAATACACGCTAAGGGTAAAACATGCGCAGGATAGAATGTAATGCAGGAATCATTTGCAAGCATTCTGTGATCTGTACACAGAACAATAAATTGATGATGATGATGATGATGATGCATTTGATAAAGATGATGATAATGATGAAGAATTTGATGATGCTGTTTAAATGCTTCAACCTAGGAAAACAATGTAACTGAAAAAAAAAGTCCCGCTACACTGGATGTTTCGAACATATGACCACCAGAGAGTCAAACAAGACTGCTAGCTACTGAGCTCAAGAAAGTTATGGTCAGAGTCAAGTATCTTTGGCCGGCACCCGTTTTTTTTTTTTTCTCGGTCTGTTTTGGACGAAACTGGATGCAAGCGGATGCGATAATTGAGCGTCGTGTCACAAAACATATATTGAGATAATGTAACCAGTAAAACAAATAATCTGTGTTACTGGAAATTCAATCCCATAGAGGTGACGTCTTTTCGATGTATAGTAGAGGACTTTTTTACTCTGTACTCTATAAATTAGGGGAAAATATAGCAGGAGATATGGCTGAGACAGAAGAAATAAACAATAACTCGGAACGAGAGAATGAAGTTAACAACAGACAGGATATAGCGCAGTCATAGAGGACGGAGTTCCTTCGTTGACAGACGGAGACCAGGGCAGACTGGCTAATTCTGGACACAGATGAGCTTAACAAATGAGGCACTAAGTATCTTTTTGTGTACTTTACAACCGGACAGAGACAGTCGGTGAAAGGTCAGTGGAAAGCTGGTTAATGAAATTCACCAGGACACACGTAGGAGGCTAAACTTCAGCTGCGCATGCGCTGGAGCGAAATCTTGGTTCCGGCAAAATTACCAAGCTCTGTAGTGTGACTCAAATATCACTGAAACCGTTTTGTGTTCCAGACATAGATAAGAACCGTCGAAGAAGAACAGCACATAGGTGTCTGTCGGTATCAGGTGACACGAAAACAATATTGTACTTATATTTTGTTCACACTACTGCTTACAAATAAACAGCCGCGTCTGGTGCGTAGACTGGTGTCAGGGAATTGGGGTCCAACAAATGAAAGTGTCCTTATACATATATGTGTGACTGCGGACAACTAATACCAACATTTCTCAGGAGGAAAAACTTGGGTCTGTGAAACATTATAGGCACCCACAGGGGCATAGGTATAAAGGAAGGCCACACACACACACACACACACACACACACACACACACACACACACACACACACACACACACACAAACACACGGAGAAGAGAGCTGGAGAATAAAGTTAGAAAGATGAGGAGGACATGGGGAGAGCTCCATGCACTGGCGAAGGATAGAACGACTTGGCGTGAGTTGGTTGATTGCCTATGCTCCATTGGGGGATAGAAAGGCAGAAGAAGAAGAAAGCTTTGGTCTTAACCCGTACAGGATTCCATGCTACACAGTGATGGCGTTGCAGTTAAAGATACATTATTGAATTTTTGTTTTTTCGAATGCTGATAAACCTTCAGGTGGCTGCAAGGAGAGACAAAACCTGTCTATCGATTGATAGAAAAGAGTGCAATTCGAGCACTGTTAACACACTATGACAGTTGCCAATTGCAAACAAAAAACTATAAGGACAATATGTTGGCTAAATCGTTCACAAAGTAAGTAAGTACATTCTACCCCACCAGGACATCACACAGAGCGAAAAACACATGATGATACAAAGTGCCAGCATGCGGATGAGGGTCACCCGTGGAGAGGTCCCAGAGACCACTTTCTACCGTTAGGTTATATATATATTGCGGCCTCCGCAAAAGCCGGGGTGGGGCTTCAAAATTACGAAAAATTGCGTCCCAGATGGGGACGATCTTGGTTTTATATGAAAGACATTTAGCTAAATTGTTAAGCAAAGACATTCAACATACAGACATACAAAACCTTTAATTTGGGAAGAATCTTGCAGATGAAGCAAATTTACTCAAATACACAATGAAAATGGAGACAATGACTTCTGATATATACGGCAAGATGTGATAAACTCGTCTCGACAGGTGAGCAGTGAAGAAGAGAACAGAAGAGAATATTAATATTCTTCAAGGTTAACATTTAAGGCCTTTATCTGTTAACAAAAGCTACGCGTGGCATTGTCCCATATGCAATATTCACGATATAACCATACCATACCCACTATCAATTTTCCCCGTGTGGGTTTCTGGTCTCATAGGGGTGGGTGTTGGTGAGGGGAATAGTCCCACTGACCTCCAACAACCATTTCCTTAAAATGGCACAATTAGAAGATGTATTCTACCGAAAGGCACAGATATCGTGATCTATCTGTCAACAGTTTGATGTTCCGATTTCCAATTCCTTTTGAGAAAAATAAAAAAAAAAGCAACCACGTTCAACCTGCAAGCTAGCCGAAGCTGCCAACAGTCTTCGGCTATATTTGTGGTCTTGTTTATTTGCGCCACTTTCGTGGCTAAAGTAAAGCTCGACGTGCCAACTGCTGATTCAAATGACTTCCAAACCAAGCAGAAATTATGGCTATTAAATTGTAACCCTGTAGCAACATTCACTGACTGATTCATTCATTCATTCAATCATTTATTAATTCACTCGCTCATTCATTCATTCTGTAACAGACTTTCAGTGCTCAGACCTACTCGGTCGCAGGTCATCACACTCTATGATTGACACATGGCAGCATGCTCTTCAAAAATGATTGAGACATATCAACAATGCTAACTGTCCGATGAACTTGTACAACAAATAATGTCTGGAGGAATAATCAATACAGAAAATGGGTTAGCCATCTCTGCACAGGTCGCAAGCCTTCTTCTCTTCTTCTTCTTCTTCTTCTTCTTCTTCTTCTTCTTCTTCTTCTTCTTCTTCTTCTTCTTCTTCTTCTTCTTCTTCTTCTTCTTCTTCTTCTTCTTCTTCTTCGAAAGTATTTTAGGTTCCTCGACGGTGCTACAGAGCCTGTGTTCTGTGCTGAGCTTCTTCGGATTCAGAGTTAGAAGAAATGAGCACTTATGGGTTACTACCCGTGTGTTATTATGTTGATCCGTTGTTTGAACCTCAAACCTGCTAACAGTGAGTAGGTTCTGACCGTAGTCTATGACGCTTGACGCAAGCGCTAGATAAAGGGGGGAAAAGCAAAATATCGGCTGCGGCCAACACATAGAGTGTTAGACTTTTCCTGGTTCTAAATATGACATTGTCTACTCGATGTTTGTATGACACGCGTTTGTCGAAGGTGTAAGTTGCTTTATCGTGTCCGCTCTCTCGATGTCTACACCACACATGTTTACGACTGCCTTGCACCACTGACTTAGATATAATCCATAGAGTGTGGAGGACCATAATCGCCCAAGCCAGTCTGTAAAGCAGTTCTTGATATATATATATTTTTTTTTTTTGTGGAAACAAGTTTATTGTTTTTAAGATTATTTCTTAAAATCAATTTCCAGCAAGTGTTACTTTTGGCTCAAAGTATTCAAAACAAAACATATTTTCTGAAGTCGTATCAAATAATTCGCGAGTCATCTAACAGTATATATGATGCCTCGGACAAATCCACCCATCCATCGATTTATGTAAAACATAACAAAAAATCGATCACTATCAACCTACTGCAAGCAGTATCAGTTATAACTGGGGTCTGGCTTATTTGTGTCAATTGTGTTGGCTAAGAAATGTCAATTGCACCAAAACTAGTGACTTGGAGCCGCACTCTAGCACCTAGTGAGGGCTGTTGGGGAGGGGGGCCGGCATGCACTATACACAACCCCCCCCCCCCCCACACACACACACACTTATAGACATACATGTACAAATATAAACACACAAGCGCACACACACACACACACACAAACGCACATATATAAGTATATATGTATACAAACATGGGAGTGTCCGAGGCGGAGCGGCTAGACGCTGCAGATCGGTAGGTCGTGAGTTCGCTCCCTAGTGGAGCCGGACTGTGTGTGTGTGTGTTTTTTAATGACTTTGGCTCCCATGTAGACCCAGCCTTGAATGAGTACCGGATGCAGTCCTGGGAAGACCGCATTACCCATACTGTGCCGATTGGTCTATAAAATTTAGGTCTAACCCTAAATATTCTATACGCCTAAAGGCGTGGAAAAGGGACCTTCACTTTACTTTCATTTTTATGTGTACATACACACTCAAATAAGATAGATGTCTGCAGGACCATATGTGAATGCACGCATACGCGTTTGCTTACACACACATGAATATATACACACCTGCACACACGCCCAAGCGGGAATCCATGTACACGTGCTTGCTTACACACATACATTTGCATGTACACATACACTCAAGGCAGACGCCATCGTGCAGTGGCCAGACCCTAGCCTGTGGATCAGAAGGCCTTGGGTTCAGAACCTGACGTAGCCGGTCGTTAGTCTGGGGTTTTTAAAGAAACAACACGCTAACATCCACGACAGATGGGTTATTGCTCTACTGCCAAGTTCGCACTGTTCTGCTGTTAGTGACTCTAAAAATAAAATGAAGGTGCTCCCGTGAGAACAAGCTTTCTAGCAGATAAACGATGTCAGGACATGAATGTTTATTTGGTAAAATAACGAATAAATCTGAATCAGGGTGGGGGCTGATGTACCGCTGTGGCTTAACACGCGTGTCTACCCAACTAGTGATCATGTTTTCGAAACTTTTTTTAGATGTGGATTTACTTCTTGTCGACCAGGTACGAAAAAAATTTTATGGGAATAAAGTCGGCCGTTGTGGTATTTTTCTTCTTCTTCTTCTTCTTCTTCTTCTTCTTCTTCTTCTTCTTCTTCTTCTTCTTCTTCTTCTTCTTCTTCTTCTTCTTTTTCTTCTTCTTCTTCTTCTTTCTTCTTCTTCTTCTTCTTCTTCTTCTTCTTCTTCTTCTTCTTCTTCTTCTTCTTCTTCCTCTTCTTCTTCTTCTTCGTCATTTCTTCTTCTTCTTCTTCTTCTTCTTCTTCTTCTTCTTCTTCTCGCAGACTTTTTCTTCTTCTTCTTCTTCTTCTTCTTCTTCTTCTTCTTCTTCTTCTTCTTCTTCTTCTTCTTCTTCTTCTTCTTCTTCTTCTTCTTCTTCTTCTTCTTCTTCTTCTTCTTCTTCTTCTTCTTCTTCTTCTTCTTCTTCTTCTTCTTCTTCTTCTTCTTCTTCTTCTTCTTCTTCTTCTTCTTCTTCTTCTTCTTCTTTCCGTTCAACGGCTTTAAACTCCAGCGGTTGTTCGTCCATTTCTGGTCTCTAGTCCTGTTCTAGAAACTGTGTGTTGCGTGGGCATCCGTTTCAAAGGTGCGACTCATGTGCTCGCAGACTGTTGGTTTCTTGCCTGTAAGCCAGATTTGCTCCGACTTCGAAGGAAGCTCCCATAGTCGAATCTTACGATATGCTTTTGGGCAGGCAATAGGTCTATTAATATTTTTCCCACAGTGGGACCCCGGAATCCACACGGGGACATTGTGATATTGATAATGGTTCACCGGCTGTCAACTCTGGTGGAAAGTTTTGGTTATTCGTCCACTTCTGCACTTTGATCTTGTTCTAGAACTTGAGTTTTGCGTGCATATCTGTTTTACAGACGGGCTTATTTGTATGCAGACAATTAGGTCATCACCTCTTAGGCATATTTAGTCTTACTTTGAAGGAAGCAGCCTAATTAGTTGCCTTTTACGACAGGCTTGTTAGTTGGCAGTGGGTCTACCCCCCCCCCCCCCCCCCCTTTTCCAGACAAATAAAACTGGGCATTGAAATCCACACAGAGATAGATAAAGGAACCGCTGACATCCATGTCATCCCCCCGTGGAGCAAAGGCCCTCGACCAACTCATGCCAGGTGGTTCTATCATTCTCTATCACATTCAGCTCTCCCCTGTCCTTATTCCATAATTTTAAGTTTACTCTCTAGCTCCCTTCTTCGGGTTTTTTCCCCTCTTCTTCCTCTTTTTCTATGCCTCTGTGGGTTCCAGTGCAAAGATAGTTCAGTTATGATGTTCTCAGGTTTTCTCAGCGTGTGTCCTATCCAACGTCAGTGTCTTTTCTTCAACTCTTGGCCCACAAGAACTTGTTTAGTTCTCTCCGAAAGCTCGACATTAGTGATTCCGTCATACGATTTAATCCCCCCCCCCCCCCCCCCCCCAGGCGTCAGTTATTTACAAGATTACCCTGTAGAAATGCACTTTCCCAGATACCGCGAAAAATGTTGAGCAATAACTTTTAGCAGTGTATTGTTTTGTTTTTAAATTTGAATTTACAAAGATTATTTGTGTTTTTGTTGTTGTTGAAAATATTAACAAGCAGATTTCTTTCTCTCTTTCCTCAGGAAGAAACACATAGAGCTGGAGTGTACAAAAATGGTGCTAAACTTAGCGTTATCGCCAGATTTTCACTAGACTGTCACATATCATCACAGTTTTCTCGTTGCTGAGTAATGCATTGCCAAGTATACATGCAGCTTTGATTTCATTCTTTGAATGACATCTATGTATGAACGGTCCTTCACGACTGAATCTGTGAAGAACTTCCTGTTGTGAAAACCGGGCGGTGACACATCTTCCGTACAGCGAGGGTATTCTGCTATCTACGTGACCTGTTAATAGACTTGCTAAGACTTTTTTTCTTTTCCGTTTTTCCCCAGCAGGTAATTGGTGTATTGTCGATAGCTTCCCCAGGACCGTCAGTAAATGTACTAGCACTATCAACAGATGTGTAGTTACTGTCAACAGATCGGCCAGTACAATCAATAAATCTCCTAAGATTGTCAACGAGTCGGCTAACACTATCAATAGATTTATATAGGGAACTGGGAGCAAAGACTGGCCTAGGGAATCATCGGATATAGAAGTCTTGTCAACCGGTACAGAACTAGCATTATTAACCGAGGAATTTTGATGTGTATAGAGAGAGGGATGTGAGCACTTTTAGGCGTGTCCGGAGTGCCGTGAGGATGACACAGTTCATTAGTCATATCTCATATTTGTGTAGGACGTCTGCTAGATTTGTGCAGAACTTTTAACAGATCTGCAAAGACTCTCAAAACATCTACTAGGACTATCAACATCTGTGCTGGAAATGTTAAGAGATCTGATATGACTGCTAAGTATAAACACTTCTATATTTAGTTTCTACTGGAACAGCAAAGGTTGGAGCTAGTTTCTGAAGGAGCTTGTTGTAATACTGGCAAGTGTTGATCCTGCTCCTGTCATAACATCAGACAGGGCTACTACTCCTCGGCCACTACAATCTCGATGTCTTTTTGGAATTATATTTTGTGTGGAGGTGGTTGTCTTCTTTAGCTAATGGGAACAGTTCATAACACCGCAAATGATGGATATGTAAGTATGACTGTTTCTGATTGTATGTAATGTTGTCTCTGTGTGCATTCAACCAGTTAAAGCTGTCATACATAGTAAATGGCGCAAAATAATAATTAAAAAAAAATTTTTTTTTAATAAAAATTGTAAAACAGCGTTGTTTAGTAGTTAAAGAATCCTCTGTAAGACCAATTCTTCAACGTCTAATACAAAGCTAGTACCATAGTTAGTTACGGTTGATAAATGGGCAATTGATAACTGACAAAAACGATAATCTATATGTCCCTGATCACGACCTCCTCTCCTTGCGGGTTTTTAAACTCTATTTGGAGAATGAAGTGTAGAACCACTGCCTCCCTAAAAAGAACGAACGAACGAACTTTATTTTCAAAGGGTCACAAATTGGGCACGCAGGCCCGTCTTACATTCGGCCCTTCCAGTCAACCATCTTTCGCACAGCAGTTGTGTTTTACTAATAAAGCATGTTATGATCATATGATGATCTGCATATTATGAATATTATAAAAGAACACAAAAGCATGAGTTGTAAAGTGCATGCAAAAACCCGCGCGTGCATACATACACCCACATAAACACGCTCACCCAATCACTTACACACACAAACATGTGTGCATACATTACATACACACATATATACACACATACATACAAACATGCATACACACAGGCATACGTACACACAAACATACATGAAGGCCACCAATTAGGGATATTTCCTTCTAAGTCAAAGTACATCTGTTTGAGAGGCAAGGAACCAACAGTCTCCATACAAATAACCCAAATTTGTGAAACGGCTGTGCACGCAAAACTGAAGTCCTGGAGTTTACAGCCAGTGAATGCTAAGAAGAATGAATCAGCCTTATAGATGAAGCCCACCATTGAAGATCACTTTCTTGTTTGTTCTACCTTTGGCCTAATGTTTCAAGACAGAAGATGGAGGAGGATAATTTTAGCCAAATCGCCGAATTAGATTCTAACGTATCCGGCCGATGTCAGCAAATCAACCGGCCTACACGTACATAGATCAGCTCACACGCACGCACTAGCACTGACATTCGTTCAACTGTCATCAATTTAGGGTTTCTGTTGTTGAAGAGGTAATTGCACTTGTGCCCACGCCAGAGAAATGTCCACCGATTATATCTCTCTCTTGTTTAGATAAGAGGAGGAGATAACCGTGCTTATTTGACTAGGATCAGGGGAGCTAATCGTTACAGATTGTTAGTTTTTTTTTTTTATTGTTGAGAATATCCAGTATCTACACAAAATAAAGTACTGACGTTTTCTAAACTATTAATATCGAAGAAAACTGGTTCATAAACACTATAATTTTACGATAACTGAAACACTGTGGCAGTACTGAAATGCGCTTTGGTTTAGAAAGTACAATCTGGCAGGTTTTGGTTAACGAATAAATAATTCTTTGGTTGACGAAGAAAAACAGTTGGAAGATGAGCTAAACTACTGCAGCAATCAAGTGTACCAAAAACAAAGAAATGTAATCGAGCACCCCCAACTTTAACCTGCAAATACATATTGAACAGGGTCAAGATATTGGGAGGTGAGGGGTTAGGGGGCTGAGGAAAGGGGGGTAATACCCATAAGGGCTATGATCTTCTAATAAAAATATTTCTCAGAATGTTGTTTTATCTCTATCTTCTTTTACCCCAAAAGGATATCACACAAGCGATAACACCCGATGACACAAAGTGCCACCATGTGGATGAGGATGACCATATTTATGCCGGGCTAAATTGCGGCCCCTGGCAAGAGCCAGAGTAGGGCTTCAGATTCTTTAACTCATGTCTGGCCACAAATGTCTACCCAATAATGTTACGGGGTAGGGTAGGTAGTACCCCCTCCTTTTTTTTGTGTGTGATGTGTGTGATGTGTGTGTGCAAAATTGCAATCTGCTGGATGGGCACTCAAAAACAATTTCATATCTGAGTGTATAGAGCTTAAGACATCGAATAAATGTTACTGTAGACCTTTGTCTGTCAGAATGGAAGCTGCAGCCACTTACATCATATTTTTTAACATCTAAGCTGTAGCAGATGTCGCTTTAGCTAAAAATTGTAATGTTGTGACATCAGATTTGACAGGTACACCGTTTTCTACATTTAAAGATGTATTTATGTTTGCACAATTTCCACATTTTCGGTGGGCCGTGGATGTAAAAGGTTGAGAAACACTGTTTCAGATCAGTGGTTCCTAATTACCTAGAAGATGCTTTGACCCATTTATGTGTTGAATCTGCACCGGACCCCTTACACATTGATAGCCTTGTTACACAAAAGTCCGTCTGTATTAGAATCGTAACAACGAATGCATTTTAAAATTATAATATCAGTTGGGGAGGGGATGGGGGTGAGGGGGGGGGGGGGGGGGTGGGTGGTTGATAATGATAATCATCAGCTTATGCCACAATGTGTCGCTGAAAGGAGTCAAGTGTATTTTCCTTTCTTTTTGCTGGTTGCGTTGCTTTTGTTAATGTTATACTGCGTATCTGTTGTGTATTTTTTTTTTTAAATACTCCATCCACACATATCTTTCTTGGTCGACCTCTTGCCTTGTAGCCTGCAGTTCTCATGTAGTACGCTGTAGCTGCTCATACCGCTAAAGAACACTCACGGTTCTAGAGATTCTGTTCTGCTGTATTCCATTTAAAAGAATTCCCAAACAAAATACAACTCGTTAAATGTAACGACTTCAAGAAAGATAAATAAATCAGAGAAGTTTCAAACACACTTTGTAGCAACAGTTATACGACGAGTGAGTTTTGAAAACAAAAATGGGGCAAGGACGAATATCAATTGTGTTATGGACAGAGATCAACAGAGAAAAAATTCTGGAATGTTTTAGAGAATGGTACGTAAGGCAATCAGTGGTCGAACTGACAAAGGTGCTTGTCATAGACCTATCTATCACTCTATATCAAACAGATACACAGATACATTTGCATGGCTCGTCAATGAGAGCGTTCCTTAGAGAGTAGTACACAACACACCCATAAGTGGCTAAGTTTTCACAATCTCTATAGGACACTCAGTTAAGACTGTAAATCGTAAGTGCTCGTTAACTCCAGCTGACAGTGTGCAAGATGATAACACAAATTCTGATGAAGTTCACTGAGTTGCTTTGTGAGCTGTATTAGCACGCCATCATACTGAATGTTGTATTTTTATTCCATAGAGTCTGGTGGACATATCTGTGGAAGAACAGAAGAAGGAGATAGACAAGGCCAGACTGCAATGCCACAAGGGTATTGCGGACGAAGTGACTTCAACAGGTTTGTCGACCAACACGCTGCTTCCTTAAATATAATTATAGAACAGTCCTTCTTTTCATACATTTTCAACCCAACAAACATGTGTTTATTTACGTCTCGCAAATATATTCAACTATATGACTGTGGCAACCAGGACTGTTTTTCTGGCGGTACACAGATGTGTGCAGTACCGACACCTCTGTGTTAAGGCATATTATTTTATGTTATCACAATCGACGTCTTTGCACATTGAGCATACCCATGCGTGCTCAGTCCTCCGATGCAGCAGCCACTCCAAGGTACCTCTACTGATTGTTCCCATGAGGAGTTGGTTACAGTATCTCCCCTCCTTATCTCAAAGACAGCAGAGAAGTGCTTCACCAAGTTTAACTCTTCCGCCACGCAGTCATGATAGAGTCAGAGATTCATCGCTATCCAATCCCCCCCCCCCCCGCCCCTCTCACCCGAACCCAGTCTGTACATCGTTGACGATATCAGCTCTGCTCAAGCTTCTTCCCACTTGCACTGGTACATCACTTGCCAGCTGGTCTGCTCTTTCATTGCCATTTACTCCTGCGTGCCCAGGTGTGTAGATCCAGAGCGATTTTCTAAAGCATGTTCCTTCAGTCTCAAACGATTACCGCATGTGTAGTCTCTTGTTCTGCTTCCCAGGCCAGTGCTCTGGAACCAGCAGCTATCTCCATGGTCAAGCTTGACCTAGTTGTCTGGTAAGCGCCGTTATCGACTTTTATTGTTTTCTCTATTTCGAGGAAAACATACCCGCTACTACCTAACATTCCAGTCCTAAAAGGCGACTAATTACAGACTTCCTGAAATATAATGTATTGGGTCAAAAGATCCTTTTCGAAAAGGGGTGGGGGGGGGGGAGGGTGGAGGGAGGGGGCCGCACACATCAGCTATTTCTCTCAATCCATTCTTTACTTAATACATCAACAAATATTTTTCATTTCATTTCGCATAGAAATTACAGAACCATGCCATTGTCTTGTTACCTGTCAATACCGTTGTTAAGGAAGTCAAGAGTGCTAAGCACGTTAAATTGCGGTGCAGATGAACCATTACGTGTAGCCCATTCCGGATTTCGTGCCCAATTTAATTAACAATGTGTAACTCAGTAACTTTTCGGTGTAAGTTGTTGAAATTTGGCAGCCTGTTAATAATCATTCCCCTGCAGGCATGTTTAAAAAAATGTAAACGAGCATCTAGTTATCATTTTACATTATTAAAGATAAATTTTTCAAGAAAAAAACAGACACCGTTCCAAAGGCAACAGTCAGCATGCTCAATGTTTACAGAGTAATGGAAACTTTTCAAAACATCAGATTGCAAGTGTTTCAAATGCGTTTCATTCTCAGATGATCATCTTCAGCATTAACTTCTAGTGAGATATTCTTTGGATGTGGGATAGGCTTTTAAAATGATCTCGCGTAGCTGCACTTGTGAACTGATTTCCAAAATTTCCACGCCTATGCCAATTACGGTATAATCTATTTTTAGGGTCACTGAAATTATTTGGCAAATGAAGATCAAAGACTCTCGTCGATTTCAGAAACAGCAGCAGCCTGTGTAACTGTAAGATATACTATAACAAAGATATAGGAAATCTAAGGTCAGTTGCACAAATTCGTATTAATCCTTCAAAGATATTTGTTAAAATGTGAGGGTTGTTCTTTGATTTACACTTACGGAACAATTGCTAAAACGAGTATTGAAGTTCTTGCTTTGAATTGAAGGAAAAATTCACGTCAACAGGTAACTATTGCAAGGCAGCATGGGATGGGCTGATGTGCTGGCCGGCGACCCAGGCAGGGGAGACGGCTGAGTTACAGTGTGCCTGGTATGTGAACCAGTTCTTTCTTCACGGTAAGTCCATATCACAATAGGTTAAGGTTAGTTGCGTATCCTTTACAGGACGTTGCAGAACCAACCCCAGCAGCCACTGGCTGTTGTGTGGTTTTTCTAGGCAAATTTACGTCCAGTAGTTTGACATTGTTTTCTACTGGACAGTCGGCTCCCTGATACCACTGTCGAAACCAACGCAAGGCGCATGGCCCGCAGCTGGGATCGAACCCGGCACCCCAGCATTATGAAGCGTTCGCATCAACTTAGCCACAGAGCCGACTGTCACAATAGACTAATTTAATTACCCCTCGGGTTTTCAGTCAGTTAAACTGTGAACAAGGTGCTTTAAAAAAAAGTCAGTAATGACTACTTATTGCTCATATGTAGCTTACATAGATTAGTGAATTATTTTCACAATCCTCAGAGGGCTTAGTTAAGTTCGTTGCGTATCTTAAACACGACGTTGCAGAAGTAACCATAGCATTTTTTAGCTGTTGTGGTTTTTTTAAGGCAAATTTTACGTTCAGTAATTTGCCATTGCTAACTGAACGGTCAGCTCTCGGTACCACTGCTGAAACCAACGCAAGACCAGCCGTACGTAGTTGGGATCAAACCCGGCACCTCGGTATTACGAAGCGCGTTCGCAACACCTAAGCCATAGACACCGACACAGGGTTTCATAAAATGTTCCAAAAGATAGCAGGCAATCTATTGCAATCAATACCCATTTGGTCGTCCTGAGACCTGCATAAGTCTGCACGTTTCATAGACTGATTTAGTCGTTACAGGTGCCTTACTTAAAACTGCTTTAGAGTTTGAATTGTATCTATGATGTGCCTGGGGTTAGTTCAACGTTAGTCTCCCCAAATAGAGTAGGTCACTTTTAATTCACAAGTTTGTTGGGCTGGTCGACATTCTTGAAGGTTACGGAAGTGTCCCGCTCTGTTGTTTGGTTTTTACGATGTCTTGCATTTACGTTTTTATTCAAAGAAAGAGAATGTATGGGATATAGGTTCCAGCACTCTCTGAAAAGGGGGGGGGGGGGGGTGAGAGGGGTGATGAAACCCAATTTCTCCATGTTTTTGGAGTGTTAAAAGCGCTGGCGTGCTGAAATATACAACAAGCGATATCAACGGCATTGCGGAAAACTCCGTAACCTTGAGAGAAGCTCACCGGTCTCAGGAACTACCAATCAGAAATGAGCTATTGTGTATATAAGCGGGGTCTGAGGAGACTAACATCGACCTCAGCCGACCAGGGTGGATCCTACCTCTACCTGTCACTCTCATTCTCCCGACCTAACTATCACATCTCCTGGCACATTCGGGCAAACTGATCTCTCATTTGCAGTCTATCTTACATCCACTACTTCTCCACACTCCGTGGAAAAAAAAAAACCCGGGCCGATCACAACAACAGATTGTGACGACCCTGTTTGTCCTGAAAAGGAACATTGTTCATAACGGCGCAACGGATGTTTGGCTTTTTCCGGCGGCTTACAGAACGGCAACCAAGCAGCAACAGGGCACCAGCACAGCGACCAGCACGAGGCAAGCCAAGCACCAGCAACAGTCAGCTAGTACCCGTCGATATCATCACAAAGTAGATCTGGATCACACCAGAACCAAAAACCACAAGCACCACACCGCAGCAAGGAAGCAAACAACCATAATATCAGGTGTGACTACACACCACAAATAAAAGGAAACCATATAAGACAGCTAAGGACCCTTCTTCGATATAGCAGGCCTCCGGGCGGCTGAAAGAGGATCAAATTTGAAATTTTTGTTGGACGAATTGGAATTGGAATTGGACTAACATCGAACTAACTGCTGCCTTGTTGGTCTGCCATCCAGACTGTGACTTTTTAAATATCAGGCTGGTAGGGTAAGCCTTTAGTCAGTAGCCAAGAAGGGACAAACCGATCGATTTGGATTTGAGGCAGCTTATTGACTTCAAGCTTACATGTGGTTCTGTGTTCACTGTTAACAGGAAAATAATTTTGATTTCCGCAGGACTGTATTACTCATAATACGTTTATTAGTCCCCGATTAGCGGTATTATGACACAAACTAGCAAGGTCTTACTGTATATGACAGCATTTCACATTAAAACTCAATAAACCGACTACTTTGTCTTGATGCAATCACATTCAGTCTCTTGAGAAGTCTTCACTCAAGACACAGCAAAACTAGAACATTCTGTAGGCGTTTTAAAACAAAATGTATAACAACGTTGACTTGTGCATAGTCAATAACAACAACGTTTAAGTCACTAAGAAAAAAGACGTGACAATGAAATCCCAAAACCAAGAGCTTTTAATCTGTACATTAGGCCATGCCAATGTTCGGTACAACTGTGGAAACATTAAAACACACACACACACACGCGCGGACGCATGCAGGCACGCACGCACACACCACACACACTACACACATATACACCACACATACAACACACACACCACACACACAAACCACACACACACACCATATCATTGATCAGGAAATAGAGAACGATTTCCTCCAAAGTCATCTTCTCTTGTCCTTGGATGTATGTTAATCATGGACTGAGGCTAGCCTGCACTCTAGTAGTATGACAGTGGTACCGACAGTGGATCCTTTAGGGGTCAAATTCAAAACTACTGAACATAAGCTGTGCCTAGAAAAACTACAACGGCCAAATAATGCTGGGGTTTGTTCTGCGACGTCCTGTAAAGGATGCGCAACTAATAATATATGTACAGCACAATCTTGAATTTCAAGAGGCTGAAAAATCTAGCGTATGTTTTAAAAAAAAGCGTACTACCCGAGGACAAATAGATGTACAGCACAACGTTGTTTACACGAATTTCAAGGGGCCGAGACATCAAGCGTCTGTAAAAAACATTCGAACTAACCTGGGACTAACAGATATACTATGAATAATACATCCCTGCTATAACCAACATTTGTTTCATGTTAACCAGTTTTCGTCTTGAACAAGTTCATGTTAGCGAGGTTTTGATGTAACATCGACCACTATCTCAGCAGGTCAGCATACACACTACTACATCACTACGGTTCTTGTTGCCAGCTCCCCTACAATGCGAGTTAAACATCTGAGTAAATAAATATGTTTCACGTGGACTTCTGGTCATTTCCCCTGGTCTCTGGGTAGTAAGATCGGATGCCCGTGTGTATTGTTTCCGCACGTTAAAAAAATCCATTGGCAGTTGGAAATCAAAATGAATTGCCCAATGGTGCTGCCCGGGCAAAATTTTGTGTTAAAAATCTATCAAAAGTATTTCAGGATCCTGGCCGGTGTTCGTGCCGAATAATTAACACATTCGTTTGTCCAGTCTAAACTCTTAATTTCTTTTCAGCAGTATTAACATATTCATTTGTCCTATTCCCCCTGCCCCCCCCCCTTCCCACCACCAAGGTAAAATGTAAATTTTCTCAATTCTTCCCAGCTAAAATTTTACATATTTCATGTATATTATATTTATTTCGGTTCTTAATTTATAACGTAACCCAAACACGAAATTCCCGTGGGAAATCCACAGCTGACCTGACAGTCCATTATTTCAAGGGGTGCAAGTGTGCTGTTGTGTGGTGCTGTTTTTGAGTGTTCATCTAGTGTATTCTAACCCTAACCCTAACCATAACCCTAAACTTTGCTGTAGATAAATCGCGAGAAACTACAACCTGAACACCCTAGAATTTATTGGGAATGTCTCCCGTGACGTTGTCGTGACGTCAGGGGTAAGTTATAAATTAAGTACCTTATATTTCCAGCACGATTTAATATATTCCATTTGTCTAGCAATATTTATAAATTACATGTGCAACTCTTTTCTTCTAACAAGTAAATAAAACATTCCACGTGTTTCATAATTAATGTTAAAATCCAATCAGATTACTTAGTTAGTTAGTTAGTTAGTTAGTTAGTTAGTTAGTTAGTTAGTTAGTGGGGTTTATCATCACTGCTCTCCGGACATGTCCATAGATGCTCAGATCCTCCCCTCAGTATGAACCCCAAAGTCCGATGGCTAATCGTACCAGTTCTGTGTTGATTAACAAATCTTATGGTGTGTCTGATGTGCGTCTCGTTTTTTGCTATGCCGATCTTAATTTCCGTGTCTGCCATTCTGGCGAGGGATGTGGATTCATTGGCCCCAAAGTCCTCCATCCTTCCCATTTCTCTGAGGGCATTAATAATATCAGTCAGATTACTTTCCAGCCATGACTGTCATATCATTGTCAATTTCCCCAGCAAAGGCAACAAGACAATGCATGGACAACGGAGAGTGGTTCATTCACTCCGAGATAAACACCACATGGACCAACTACACAAGCTGCAGGCATGTGGATGCCTCTACACCCGACGTGCCTCTTGTACCAGAGGTAAATCTTCGAGGATGCTGTATTGTGTCTGTTTTACATTTGTCCATTTGTAAAGCTCAGCTCATGTGTTACCATAGCCCTCGCTGGAAGCAAAGTAAAGCAACACTGCAGCTTACCAGGCATTTCGTAAGAATAGAGTTGGGCTTCAGGATGGCTACCCTATTCCGTAAAAAACACAAAATCCAGAGCACTATTCAACCATAAACAATTCTAAAGAGTGACAAATAATACGCAGCCGACAAAGTTAGCAAGTAAAAAGACGATTTGGCGTGAGTTAGTTGGCCGATGCTCCACTGGGAATAAAGAGCAGAAGAAGAAGAAGAAGAAGAAGAAGAAGAAGAAGAAGAAGAAGAAGAAGAAGAAGAAGAAGAAGAAGAAGAAGAAGAAGAAGAAGAAGAAGAAGAAGAAGAAGAAGAAGAAGAAGAAGAAGAAGAAGAAGAAAAAGAAGAAAAAACGACAACAATAACAACAGCAACAACACAACAACAACAAGATTTATTAATAACGTCTAGTAGTAACTGTATTTATTTGCTTGTATAATCATCATAATTATCATCACTTTCAATTTTGCAGTTAAGCGTTGTGGGGAGGAACAGTTTGCGATCCGTTACTTGATGGGCAGGATTTGCTATTGTCATTTCGTGTCGATGAAGAAGCTGATTACTGTTATCAATCCAAGGTTTCCTAGGGCTTTCACGTCTCATCTTTTCATGCTAAAGCCTGCTTAGGCAGTTGCTCTAGCTGCATTTTTACTAAATGACCAAACCATTTGATATTTTGTTTCAACGAATTTGCTGCCTGGTGTTGTTCCTACAGTCTGATAAAATCATTTCTAACTTTGACTTGTATTGTATGGTTGAGTTGGTGGCTTCTCTGGGGCATCTCCTTTCACAAGTGTTAATTTCACGCAGGTTAGCCTTTGATAATGTCCAAGTCTGGCACTGGTAGCACAGTGTTGGTGCGAATATGCTGGAATGAGTATACTGTTTATAATCTGTTTATTGGCGCTCAAACCTATGTTTGGATGTCTGAATAACGATGTCAATTGGTATATCAGTGTACTAGCTCGTTGGCATCTTGTTTCTTTTTCCCGTTCTATTCTCCCGTCCACCCAGAATATACTTCCTCGTTATTTAATTTCTTTAACTTGCTTCAGACAGGTACCATTCAACCCGATATGTAGCGGACTGGAGATTCTGCTGACCTTCAGCAGAATTATTTATTTTCAAGTTATTCTTCTGCGAGTTGAACTTAGCCTGTTTAAATGTTTCTGGTTCATTATTTCCTAGTCTGCTGGCATTCCAAGAATTGAATTTCCCGTTAGCTGTTTATTGTAGCTGTTGTTGTTCGCTTTTTCGATCTATAATGATCCAGGTATAATCCCACATAGTCGACTTGCTAAATCGTAATAAATAATCTTTATTGCTGCTGTCAGCGAAAATATATAATAATTTTTCGGACTGTTCTATGGTGTCTATAAATACATTAGTTTGACAGAAGCCATATTTTAAGGCTAAATGATTAATTGCCTGTCTGCCGCGAGAGGTAATTGTCTGTCTATCTACCACTTGCCAGCAATTCATCATTCATAATTGAACCAACACCAGATAATGAAAATAAATACATCGTTTTCTTGCTAAATGAAACTGTCACTGTAATATGATCATATGCCGGTGTACTTTGCACATCTGTGTCCGTTAATTGATAAACTACGAACTATATAGAATATAGACGTATCAATCAAATTTACTGTTGTTACATAGAAGCCGAGGTTAGAGCGTCGGCTAGCCTGTTCGCATGCCGCTCCTGTGGTATGTGTTCAAGTCTACATTAGGGTATACATTTTTTTTTTCAACGGACCTTGACTTGGTACATAGAACTGGCACAAGAGAATATTCTGGAACGTAGAAGAAGCGGCAAAAGTGTGTGTTGTTCAACCCTACCAGGACCCTACAATGAGGGACCAACACACTGTGACTCAAAGAGACACGATTAGGAGGAGGATCACCCGGGCACAAGTCCCCAAAACCCCGTTTCCTCAACTAGCCGGGGTGGGGCTTTAAAAAAACGAAAAGTTGCGTCCCACATTTTTTTAAAGCTGCTAATGTCAGAGCAGCGTTAGATAACATGAGAGGCTCCGTAGCTCAGTTGTTAGAAAAATTACCCTTCGGTCAGCTTAAAATGGTTTCAGGAAATATCACTGGAAAGTAAAGGCGGAAAGCATAATGCTAACTACACTATGTATGTAATATTGATTAGTCTTTACCAAGCTGGGTCTAGTGACATTTTCCCTATGTTAAACTGGTATGAAAAGTGTCTTTGATTGATTTCGATACTCTTACCCATAAATTAAATGTCAGAGAAGTGGAAATGGCAGTCATTTCTTTATAATGATATGGGCCAAGTGTAGCATTAGTAGCCCAGTAGCTGTTTATTGATTTATGCACTTTTTGTTATGAAAAATCAAATGTCGCGTTGTTTATAATTATCTTGACAGTTGAACAAATGGCATTATCGGAACTATAGCAGAGGTTTGAATCTGTAGGGTGTCTTATACCAATGTAAGCACAATATTGCAGCCTAAACCTCGGGAAATATTTAACATCAGTGTTTACTCCACAACTTTTACGGAGCCGCTGTGGCTAATCGCTCGCCTGTCGTGGAGAAGACTGTGGGGTCAAATCCGCATCGAGTTGGATGTTTGTCAAACATGACCTTGGCTCCCAGGTCAACCCAGCTTAAAATGGATACCAGCTAATGTCCAGGAAAGTAAAGGTGGCCGGCAGGATGTTGACCACCTCCTTGACCGTGTGCGAATCGGACTGTAAAATATTGTTCCAGCACTGTGAACTCAATAAGTCTATGGGCGTGCAAAAGGGTAATTGAAAACAACAACAAAATCAAACGTTCGACAATTTGAACAGAGGCGATGGATCATATGAAATCGCATACTGAATGGGCAAGGAATTAAAAATATCGAACTGAATCTCTGGAGATGAGAATATACATAAGAATGGATCTTTTTTTTCAGGTTCTAAAAATACAGAGAATGAAAAGAGAGTTGCAGAAAGAAATAACACAGAACACAAGTGAAACATTTATACCATAGTCACAGAGTAGTCCTTATAAACACCGTACTTGAGGTGAAGGTTGGAGGCAAGAGAGCAACAGACAAAAAGCCATACAGGTGGGAAGATAGCTGGAAGAGATGAACAGTCTGAGAGAGTGGAAACCCAAGTGGTGAGAGTGAGCATGTTTAAGATCCACTGCAGCCAATCTTCGTTTTAGAGACGGGAGCTGATTGTTGATTGATTGATAAAATGATTGACTGGTCATACCAACTACACACGTTCGTTTTTCATTCATAGATCTTGAACAGCCTTGATTTCAAACATAAATTCTTTTTTTTTCCCCCACACGAGCCAGCCCAAACCGAACCTCAGCAGTCCCGCCCATTTTCCCACACAATGGCCTACCCCGGCCACGTAACCATTCTTTTCAGAACGGCTAACCCCCCCCCCCCCCCCCTTTCCCCCTCCCTCCCTGCCATGCTGAACGACAACATTCCGCCCGAACCACGCCAGATTGAGCCCAATGCGAAGCAGACAGAGGAAAACAGCATCAAAAACAAAACTTAGATGTGACATCACATCACAAAGAATCTACAAAAATAAACCACACAGAAACCAGGCCGACCAGAAAACCAACGCTTAGATAGGAGCCGGTTAAGCGTCGCCAAACTTTGACATGACCAAAGAATGTAGATTGTCTCTTTCTGATGTGGGCAATCAGTTCTCTTCGTGAGTCATAAATTAATAAATATGAACAAATTTCAAAGTGTTTACACTCTTTGGAAACATTCTATATCTTTGTGATGAACTAAACTCAACCCAGCTTAACTACATGGCACTTTATCATGAACATTTTTTGCATGAAGAAAAAAAAAAAAGGAATGTGGTACCTCCTGTGGCTTGAGAAACCAGCTTTGTGTTATTGCATTACTTTGTTTATTTGTTTGCCTACCTCCATCCAGGAACACATAGAACGAATCAAACTGATGTACAGTATTGGCTACGGGGTGTCGCTGTTTGCTCTCGCCGTGGCTATTTTTATCATGATCTATTTTCGGTAAGTTCCTGAAGATAGCAGAAAGTGTGTTTATATTTGTGTGTAACTATCTGATTGTTCTTCTCCTTCTTCCTTCGTTAGCTAGCTAGTTAGTTAGTTAGTTAGTTAGTTAGTTAGTTAGTTAGTTAGTTAGTTAGTTAGTTAGTTAGTTAGTTAGCTAGTTAGTTAGCTAGTTAGTTAGTTAGTTAGTTAGTTAGTTAGTTAGTTAGTTAGTTAGTTAGTTAGTTAGTTAGTTAGTTAGTTAGTTAGTTAGTTAGTTAGCTAGCTAGTTAGTTAGTTAGTTAGTTAGTTAGTTAGTTAGTTAGCTAGTTAGTTAGCTAGTTAGTTAGTTAGTTAGTTAGTTAGTTAGTTAGTTAGTTAGTTAGTTAGTTAGTTAGTTAGTTAGCTAGTTAGTTAGTTAGCTAGTTAGCTAGTTAGCTAGTTAGTTAGTTAGTTAGTTAGTTAGTTAGTTAGTAGTTAGTTAGTTAGTTAGTTAGTTAGTTAGTTAGTTAGTCAGTTAGTTAGCTAGTTAGTAAGTTGGGTTATCATCATTGCACTCTGGACATTTCCATAGATGCTCAGATCCTCCCCTCAGTATGAACCCCAATGTCCGATGGCTAATAGTACCGGTTCTATGTTGATTAAGTCTCTTTGGTGTGTCTGGTGTGCGACTCGTTTTTTGCTAAGCCGATCTTTATTCCCCTTTATTCTATCTATCTATCTATCTATCTATCTATCTATCTATCTATCTATCTATCTATCTATCTATCTATCTATCTATCTATCTATCTATCTATCTATCTATCTATCTATCTATCTATCTATCTATCTATCTATCTATCTATCTATCTATCTATCTATCTATCTATCTATCTATCTATCTATCTATCTATCTATCTATCTATCTATCTATCTATCTATCTATCTATCTATCTATCTATCTATCTATCTATCTATCTATCTATCTATCTATCTATCTATCTATCTATCTATCTCTCTATCTCTCTATCTCTCTGTCTGTCTGTCTGTCTGTCTGTCTGTCTGTCTGTCTGTCTGTCTGTCTGTCTGTCTGTCTGTCTGTCTGTCTGTCTGTCTGTCTGTTCGTCTGTTATTATAACATTTAATAAGCATGTATATCTCTAAATGCATATTGTTTGCTTCGATGTCACATTCACGATGTAGTTCAGTCAGCCGGTGAACGTCCTGTTCGTCTGTCATCATTCCAGTTATTTGGTCAATTTATCTGTTATTTTGATTACTCGTTTGCTGGTGTCTTGTGATTGGTGAACATCTAAATCTGTTGATTGTTGAATCTTTATTGATTGGTGAACCTCTATATCTCTTTCATTAGATCTTCGTCTTTCTCCTTACATATCCTCCTCAGTTTGCCAGTCTATCGCCTGAGACAGGAATGTCAAACCGGCAGCCCGAGGGCCACTTGCGGCCATTTTCATGCACGCCTGCGACCTGCACGAAAGAAATACAGTAGAACCTTGATTATCCTGTTTGCGATTAACATAATTCTATATTATGCGGTCTAGTTACCACACACACAAAAAAAAGTTTCCTGACAATGAAGAGGGAAGAAGGCAAACATTCTTAGATCAGTCATCTATCAAGGACTTTTTCAAACACTAAAATTGCGTGTTTTGACTCTTTTATCTCAGCACGACGTGTTTTTAATCATACGGATTGAATAGAAACTGAGTTTTAGAGAACTCCGTCACATCCGGTCGCTGTTATCTGGCCTCCTTTTCGGTCCTAAAGGTTAAAGGTTAATGGTCGGATATTACAGAGTCTACTGTTTTCTGCAAAAAAGTTTTATTTAATTTTTCCGAAAGTTGTCTTCTGTGGCCCTTATGACGACAAAATCTGACTCACGAGGCCTCTCGGGACCCTCAGTTTGTCATGTCAGGTCATGAGAATAACTTCCACGGGGTTGAGTGGTCTCGAGGCATGGCGTCCGGCTCGAGTGCTAAAGCTCCCGGGTTCAGGTCCCTTTGGAGGTTGGGATTTTTTCAAGTGGACTTCTAGTAATTTCCCCTGGTCTCTGGGTAGTGAGATCGTACGCCCGTGTGTATTGTTGGGCACGTATAAACTCTCTTGGCAGTTGGAAATCGAAAAGAGTAGCCTAGCGGCGCTACCTGGGCAAAATTTAGAGTTACAAATCTACCCAACTTATTTCAGCACCCTGGCCGGTGCTACAGAGTTCGTGCACTGTGCTGAGATTCTTCGGACTCAGGCTTGAGTTAGAAGTAGAATGGAGCACTCATGGGATACTACTCTTATGCTATGATGTTGCTCCGTTGCTCAAGCCAATCAAACCTAGAAAAAGAAAATAATTTCCAGCATCTTACCTAGGGTTCTCATTCATTCAGCATTGTCTGATTTTGGAGTTGAATTTTCTTAGTTTCATACCGATTTCTTTGTATCTAAGTACATTTCTCTTTATTGTATTTGCAGACGACTTCATTGTCCAAGAAACATCATCCACCTCAATTTATTTACAGCCTTTGTGCTGAGGGCTCTGCTGTCATTCCTCAAGGACAGTTTACTGATAGCACATCTAGGGTTACCGGGGGATGTCCTTGAAGACTCGCGAGGAAATATTATATTTGATCCTGAAGGGACGGTAGGTTATCATAGAAGGTGGTCACGTGACCTCTGACAACATACTTGTTAGTTATTTGTGTGTAGGTGTGAGTGAGCGAGTATGTGTGTGTGCGTTATTGGAGAAAGATTAAGACTGCCCTACACATAATAATCATGTAAGTAAAGTTACAAAGGGACTCTTCGGGCGTATAGGGCAAGAAATATATTTGATAAACCAATCGGCACTTGGGGAGTGATGAGATCAACATCACACCCGCCGCCTTTACTTCCCAGAACTGAACCTGATATTCATCTAAGGTTGGCTCGACCGAGAGTCAGGGACATGTTTTATAAAAATGTTTCGGCTCTGACAGGAACCGAACCCACGACCTTCCAGTCAACAGGCGAGAGTCTAGCCAATACACCACGGCGACCTCCTCAATACGATGTGTAAGAGCGATTTAAGCATCACAATGAAAGTCAATATTTACAAATCAAACTATTGGACTAAAATTTGCCTAAAAACACCACACAATAGCTATGGGCTGTTGGGGTTGGTTCTGCAACGTCCTGTAAAGGATACGCAACTAACCTATATACAAATCACTGGTATTGTCTGTATTCTTATACGGATGTGAGAGCTGGACTCTCTCGCAGTGGAAATGAAAAGGAGGATTTCGGCTTTGGAATATTAATGCTAAAGACGAATTCTACGAATTAGGTATTTATAACATGAACTTAACAAATATGTCAGGGACAACAACAATTTTTTGGCGGAACATCAGGAGCGTCTCTTGGCAGTGATGAAACGTCGCAAGCTAGCTTGGTTTGGGCACATGGTCAGACTTGAGTCGATTGCGAAGACTGCACTTGAAAGAAAATTGGGTGGGGGTGGGGTAGTCGATAAATAGGAGGGCAAAGAAGAACCTGGAATGATGACGTCAAGAAATGGATTGCCTTAAAAGGTCTTCGACATACTGAGATAGATCTATATTTTATAGACCAATTGGCATGGTGGGTGACGCGGTTGGTATCACATCTGCTGCTCCGACAGCACCTCAACTTACGACCTTTCATTCCACAACAACGGCTCCTGTTGTGCCAAGAGTCATGGTCTAATGTCATTAGCTTTGTGATGTTGTCGTTCTGAACATGTCAGGGATCTCAACTAAAGTCCTGTGGTCCGGAGGAAGATTCAAATTTCCGTCTCTTTTGTTTTTTCTTTCGTCTGGGTGTAACTGGATACAGTACCGGCTGTTTGTGGTAGTGAACGAGACTATGTATAAACCTAATCGCCCCATGTGCATTCCGGAGGGTGGGGAGGGGGGGGGGAGAAAGCGAGGGACAGAATAGACCCGCTGTCCCTAACAAGCATGTCCCAAAAGGCGACTGCCTGGGTGTTTTCCTTCGAAGTGGGAGTGCATCAGAGTGAGAGGCGAGGAACCAATAGTTTGAATACATTACGCCAGATCTGTAGAATGGATGTGCACGCAAAACCTAAGTTCTGGAGCAAGAACTAATATCCAGGAGTGGATAAACAACCAGAATTGTAATCCATAATTGTCAGCCGGTTAACGCGGAGAAGAAGAAGAAGAAGAAGAGGAAGAAGAAGAAGAAGAAGAAGAAGAAGAAGAAGAAGAAGAAGAAGAAGAAGAAGAAGAAGAAGAAGAAGAAGAAGAAGAAGAAGAAGAAGAAGAAGAAGAAGAAGAAGAAGAAGAAGAAGAAGAAGAAGAAGAAGAAGAAGAAGAAGAAGAAGAAGAAGAAGAAGAAAAAGAAGAAGAAGAAGAAGAAGAAGAAGAAGAAGAAGAAGAAGAAGAAGAAGAAGAAGAAGAAGAAGAAGAAGAAGAAGAAGAAGAAGAAGAAGAAGAAGAAGAAAAAAAAGAAGAAGAAGAAGAAAGTCTCTAAGTGGACGAACAACCAGAACTTTTCGCCGGAATTTACAGCCGGTGAAGGCGAAGAAGACAGTGGCCGGTAAACACTTCTCTTCCCCGTGTGGGTTCCGAGGCCCTATTATAGGGAAAACAAGAATAGACACACTGCCTACCCAAAAGCATGTCGTAAGAGTCGACGAATTGGGAGCTTCCTTGGAAGTTTTAGTACATCTGCCTGAGAGGCAAAGAACCAGCAGTCTGTATACAAATGAGTCAGATCTGTAAAACGGATGCACACGCAACACTCAGATTCTGGAACAGTGGATTCTGGACTAAAAGTGGATGAACGACCAGAACTTTTCGCCACAGTTGACAACTGCTGAACACGAAGAAGAAGAAGACGACTTTTCTTGTGCTATGTAATCTAAGGGCATGTGAGCTTCAAAGCACCAGACTAGGCCAGTAACATGTATTCCTGGTCAACTGAACAAGTACTTTTTTATGTAAGTAGTTTGCCTCGCACTCTGAGGTTCATGGGTTGTTTTAGGGACTGGATCGTTACATTTACGAGCGCAATGTGTTTAGAATCTCATTTCGCTGCATCTGCAGAAAACAGATTTTATAATACGATCAGTGTATGTATACCATTTGCCTCATGTCCATCATCTCATCTCCCACTTAATGATTGTTATCAACACCCACTGATCTATGAATCCACAGCACTGGCAGTGTAAGCTTCTGTTTACCACATTCCACTATGTACAGCTGGCTAGCTCGGCCTGGGTCTTCATGGAGGGACTCTACTTGTACATTCTTGTGACTGTCACCATATTCTCGGAGCGAAGGTACATCCGCTGGTGTACCATTCTAGGATGGGGTAAGTAACGGTCACTTGAAACTACCTATATAAAAACATCGTTGTTTCTAGCTTGGTGGCACATCAGCGACAGGGTCGCCAATCATCGCCAGTTGAGACTGTATTTGGGTCTGACTCCTTTGATCGCTTCGACTCTGCAGGAGTCCTTTTTATGGCTCTTGGTAGCTTGCAATGTTAAGCCGTTTTATGTGGCGCACATAAGCTAGTCACGATCATCAACTGAAGCGCCCCCTTCAGGGATGTTGTTTGAACAGAACGATGTTTTTTCCAGCAAAGCACCCACCTACCACCTAGCTGGTGAGGGGGGGGGGGGGAATATTAGATACTGAGAAATAAATTAAATGAAAGGGAATAGATATCACAAGACAGACTAAACAATATAAACATAATTAAAAGGAATAGATATCACAGGACAGACTAAACAATATAGAAACTGAAAGCTTCATTAACAACTCTGCGGCTAGAATCCGTGGTCCGTTGCTTTGAAGCTGGCATGCCGGCAGGTAACATAGTAGAAGAGAAGTAAATGGTAGCGACAGCAATCTTTGCTTTGACCAAATAGACAGGTTAAAGAGGAGAAAATGGGCAAATTCAAGGGAAAACTAAAAGAGACTGACTGACTGACTTTCTACCCCACCAGGACATCACACAAGCGATAAACACCCGATGACACAATGTGCCACCATGTGGCTGAGGATCACCGTGGAGAGGTCCCAGAAACCGCTTTCAGCCTTAATGCCATATTTATGGCCAGGCTATATTGCGGCCCCCGACAAGAGCCAGAGTAGGGCTTCAAATAACGAAAAATTTCGTCCTAAAAAGGACGGAAAGTATTATTATTTTGTTAGGTTATTCCAAAAACTAAAAGAGGAACTGTAACAGAATAAATACCAGCTTCAGAGGGAGAACTTGAAACGTGACTGCGAATTCCTTGAGTGAAATTTGACTCGGAAGCAAGCTAATGAACGTAATGTATGACTAACAAGTAATCGAATGAACTGAAATGTGAAGCTAGTAAACATATTATAATTAAGAAAGAATCGAGCAGGGGCATTGGAAAGGGGGCCTTGGGCTCCTAGAGACCCCCCCCCCTTTCCACAGTTGTTATGCCTTAGGTACGACACTCCCCCACTCCCTTTTCTTCCACAGGCCAGACTAAATGCCTCCTCATAGATGATCTTTGTTTAAGTATTTTAAATGATCATTATTATTATTTTATCTTCTTTAAGCTCGTTGACGCCCCACATCTAAACAATTAAAGGGAAGATGGCCTGAGGCCCCCTCTCTCTCCCCCCCCCCCACGCGTCCTCCCCTGGCCAATGATCTCTTTGTAGTTTTCCCCTAGCCACAGAGAGATACATTAATGGAAACCATCACAGATTTGAATCACCGCGTTTTGAGTCGAGTCACGAAAATGCAAAACCACTACAGGCTAGTAACTGCGATTCCTAGGCCGTTTATAGATCAAGGCGAGAAAAATGGCATCCACTTTTACCCCAGAAATTATCTACTTGGCAAAGGAAATATAAACTTTGCCTTGGCAATTCCACCAAGGGCGTCTCCTGTAAATAAAAAATTCTCCCTAAATGCCAGCCTGAAACGTGAAACAAGAATCCCCAGCCATCGTTTTTATGGTCTGTTTTACCGAGCAGTAGATCCCGTTTGTAAACGTCGGGACTGCAAAATGACATTTTATTTATTCTTTCTTTTATTCGTTATTGTTTTCATTCCTGTTTCGGTCTATATCTCTGTATTTTAACTGTTCTTTTCAAACTGTTTTAGCTTTTTTTTCTTTGTTTCTTTGTGTTTTACTGTCTGTTGGTCTGTCTGTCTGTTGTTCTTACGACTTACTGGTCAACAATAAAATTAATGATTTAAAAATGTCTCAGAAACCATTATACTGTAGTTACACTGGTGCACATGATTTGGAATCTTATTTTCTGATGACATCTGGCTTTTCAAGTGTTCTTAATCTAAAGGAAACACCAAAAATTGTCCTGGGAAATAAAGTCAACCGGCAAGTAATTGATACAATCATCCATCGAGTGCCTGTCATCAACAGTATAGGTTTTGCAACATATACTCCGTAGTCCTTATAACACGAATAAAAGTCCTTGATTTTCCTTGTGTGAGCTCTAGGGTTCCATCATTCCTGCCCTTCTCTTGCCCCACCCCCAACAAGCATGTCGTAGGGGGCGACTATTTATGGATGTTTCCTTCAAAGTTGAAGTGCATCTGTCAGAGAGGCAAGGAACCAACATGTTCGTGCAAATTAGTCAGAATCTGTAAAGCGGGTGTGCACGCAAAAATCAGGTTGTGGATCATGACCAAAGTCCAGGAGTGGACGAACGTCCAGAACTTTCCCTGGAGTTTACAACCGGTGAACGCTAAGAAGAAGAAGTCCATTTTTTGATTTGGGGGTGGCTGTTAATGTGTGTGCCGTCTCCGCAATGAAGGTTGGCTACAAAGTACCCACTGGTCTTTAGGAATATAACCTGTCTCTTCAGCGTACAGGTCTCTGAAAAACAACACTGTCTGAAAAACAACCGCCTTGTTGTTAATAAAGTTAGTTGCGTATCCTTTACAGGACATTGCAGAACCAATCCCATAACTTTTTGGCTGTTGTGTTTTTTTCTAGGCAAATTTACGTCCAGCAGTTTTGTTAATAAAGATAGCCAGATAATTAAAAACACGCGCGCGCGCGCACGCGCTCACACACACACACACCACACACACACACACACAATGCAAAGTAATACAGTTTAGAAGTGTCAGCTTTCGAGAAAGACAACTATTTATAGCCAAATGAGAACGCTAATGATGACCACGATAACAGAATGATGATGTGATGATCACGCTAGTTGTGAAGAAGATGTCATTATTCGTGGGGAAGATAATGCGGATGCTGGTGGTGGTGGTAGCGATGATGATGATGATGATGATAACGATAGAAATGGAACTGTAGATGACCATGCTGACGAAGATTGTAAAATGGCCCCAATATTAGCGACCTCATTAGAGCTAACATCACATTTATGTATCTTTCAGGCGGCCCATTGTTCTTTCTTGTGCCTTGGATAATCATGCGTGCCACTACAGAGGATGTTCTGTAAGTAATGTCTCATTGTTTGCTCACGCTGCTCCTCTCTCTCTCTCTCTCTCTCTCTCTCTCTCTCTCTCTCTGACTCTATCTCTCTCTCTCTCTCTCTCTCTCTCTCTCTGTCGCTCACTATTACTCTCTCTCTCGCTAACTCTCACTCGCTCTCTCTCTCTAGGTCTCTCTCCTGCTCTCTCTCGCTCTCTGTCTCGCTCTTTCTCTCGCTCGCTCTGGGTTTCTCTTCTGCTCTCTCTCGTTCTCTCTCTCGATTTTTCTCTCTCTACCTCGCTCTATCTCTCTGTCGCTCTCTCTGTGGCTCTCTCTCCCTCTCTTTCTCACTCTCTCCCTCCCTCTTTTTCTCTAGCTCTCTCTCCCTTTCTCCCGCTCGCTTTCTCTCTCTCTCGCTCTCTCTATCTCGCTCCTACCTTTTTCTCTCCTGCTCTCTCTGGCTCTCTCCCTTTCTCCCTCTCGCTCTCTCCCTCCCTCTTTCTCTCTCTCTCTCTCTCTCTCGCGCGCTCTCTCTCTCTCTCTCTCCACCACTTTGAAACAGCCGTTACATATGCCCTAAATATAACTACCATGGAGGACGAACGGGTACCTGGAAATTGGAGGTCCATTCAAACAAGATTGTTTAACTAACCACGTAAAAGCCACCAAGACAGACACAGACAGACACAATAAAGCACGTCGCCTTTTGTTCTTAAAGTCGTGCAATTATTTCCTTCCTGCCTCGTTAGGATCAGAAGTGCATTTTTTTCTGAAGGTTATCTCTGGGACTTCGTAGTTTAAATTGTGTGTGCACTAACTGTCCGCGCGAGTATAACAGAACCACGCAAGATAATGGACCTTTAATGAATTGGGTCATCTCACCTTCATTCTCTTTATATCTTTATGTTAGTAAAACTATAAGCCCTCTTTCCACGCCTTCTAACGTATTCGGCATATGGGGCTAGACCTATTTTATAGACCAATCGGTACTTGGTGGCTAATTTGGTCAGCATCACGCCAGCCGCCTTTACTTCCCAGGACTGCACTTGGTACCCATTTAAGGCCGGGTCGACCAGGGAACCAAGGTAATTTTGTAGCCTGGTTCCACCAGGACCCAAACCTACTTTAAACATGTAACCCCCTTTAAATGTAGCAGACTAAATGTTGGTAACATTGCTGTAACTGCAGCGACCACATGAAAATGACAGTGAGTAAATAACACCATTAACTGGCAATGGCTACATTGTGGGAGTGAAGACTCACTGACGGCAAAATCGTTCAGTGCTAGAAATGACACATAAATCCATTGGTTACTAAGGATCCATTAGTGGCGGTGATTACACTTTGATTCCTTCCAACAGAAGCTGGGAAACACAGGCCAGCAAACCGTATACCGCCCGAGACATCATTTAGTCAGCTACTTAGGCAATCGTAATCGAAGTCACTACTATCAAGAAAGAACTGATAGCAAGCAAAGCAGAGTTAACCAAGACTAAGGAAGAATGCACCAAACTGAGCGCCGCACGACAAGCCACCAACAAAGTGATGGACGCCAGAGAAAGCGCAAAGAAAGAAGTGGAAAGGAAAAGGCAATCCGTCGAAAACCACCAAAAAGCACAGAAAGCAAAACAAACCGCCGCAGAAAAGCATATGAGGAAGAATACAAAGCAATGCTGGAGGAAGACAGAAGAGCAGTAGAAGCAGCAGAAGAAGAAGAAGAGGAAGAAATGGAGGCAAAAGAACTAGCCAAACAAGCGGAAAAGGAAAAAGCACGATTTTTTTTTTTCAACATCAGCATCAACAGAACTAGATGCTTGTTTTTCAGATTGTTACTTTGGGTTCCGAACCGTGATTGGGGGGAGGGGGAAGGGGGTATGAACAATTTGCTGAAAAATAAGCATGTGATAAAAATCGACAAATTAAGTGTGTTTCCGTCAAGTCAACAATGTATCTGCCTGAGAGGCAAGGAATCAACAGTCTGCATACAAATAAACCATAATTTATAGAACAGATGTGTACGCAGTCAAGATCGGGAGCAAAACTAGAGCCCAACCCCCCCCCCCCCCCCCCCCCAAAAAAAAAACTAGAACTCTCTGTCAGTGTTTACAACCGATGAACGTGAAGAAAGAGAGGTACAGCTGCTGCTGCTGTTGCTGCTGCATCTTTACTTTCTCTTCGAGTGCGGAGGCAGCTATGAGGCTCTGCATTTTGCTCTGCCGGTTGCCTCACGATAGACAGAAACATCATGCTGTTGTTGAGTTTCTCTAATATTATCTTTCCATCTTGTTCTTGGTTGCTTTGTGCTCTACGTCCTTTAGCTCTTTTGGTGTATGTTTTGTATGTTATGACACCTGAAGGCATTTTGTATAACTAGACAAACTACTTTATTTGATGTCTTTGTGCGCAATTTTGAATGGGTTTTGTGCCGACAGTTTCTCTTTTGGCATTATTTCTGATTTTATTGATCTTTTATTTATGGTCACTGCTGCAGCGCTTCTCAAACGCTCATTTATGTGTTTACTTTTTCTCGTCAATGATTTGTTGTGATTGACTAGGTCTGGCACTGGTAGCATATGGCGGGGATGAATATGCTTTGTATGAGATGTTTGTTTGTGCTGATTGGGATTGTCTTTTGCTGAAACAGGGGGATGACGGTCTAGCTCTATTCAGTACATAGCATTTAGTTTCTATTTGATCCTTTCGTCAATTAACATCGACATTCATATTTAATAGGACCACAGCAATACGGTATTCCATCACTTCCCGTATAGCTAACATGGACCGTTTTTTTTTTTCAACGCCCTCACCGTTGTAAAAGGCTATTAATACATTATATTTCCTGAAATTATATTTGTTTAACCGAAAGGCGCAGATCACACAGCCTTTCTGTAAACGGAAACATAACCAACCAGCCACCTTTCGAAGGGCGAAGGCCACATAAATATATCATTATTCCCCCTCCCGCAACTTCTTTTCCTGGGGGGAAAAAGGGGGAGGGGGTGTTGTATTCTAAATTTGAGAACCGTCTGCTTTTTTTTTTTTTTTTTTTTTTCGCATATTTATAAAAAATTCCAGAAAGTAGCTTAAAGTGCAATGTATGAAAGCCTTAGCACTTGGTCTAGAGTGGATATTCTGTGCAAATCTGTCATGTCTGTATCAAAAGAAATCCTACATAAGAGTGAGACATGATATTATTAGCCCTTTAATCAATATACAGACGAAGCACTTGTCATGAAGCTCTATTGATTTATTTTTCCAGCTGTCCATGTTTTTATAAGGCTGTATAGAGAATTGGAATGTCTGTCTCGAAAATTTATGTAAATCAGAGAGAAACAAGAGTACACAACACGGCTCGGCTTGAAGTTTGAAGACCAGCGTTAGTGTCTCCGCCTCCTCCTACTCAACATAACGGTAACATCTTAGCGCGCACAAAGTTCGTAAAGATGACCCGGATTTAGATTTGTAGATTCGATCTAGATACGTCTGATCCTAGTGCGAATAAGTACCGACATCTTGTCAACAATCATAGTCTGATGGAAATATAAGGTTATGATTTAAAGAAGAATAATCGTGGCAAAAGTGCTGTTGGTGACCCGGATGGAATAGATGTGTGGCAAACGTTGTTTGAAGGAGGAGGAGGAGGAGAATGAGGAGCAGGAGAAGAAAAGAAGAAGAAGAAGAAGAAGAAAAAGAAGAAGAAGAAGAAGAAGAAGAAGAAGAAGAAGAAGAAGAAGAAGAAGAAGAAGAAGAAGAAGAAGAAGAAGAAGAAGAAAAAAAAAAAAAGAAGAAGACGAAGAAAAAGAGGACTAACAAGAAGAACAAGAGAAAGAAGAAGAACAAGAAGAAGAACAAGAACAAAAATAAGAAGCAGAAGAAGAAGAAGGAGAAGAAGAAGAAGGTGAAGTTGAAGGAGAAAGAGGCGACTTTGACGACGACGAAGAGTAACGGTACAAACTTCTGAAACATTTGGCGGCATCCAATATATGGTTTCTGATGAAAAAGCAAAGACACAACGGAAGAACATAAAAACTAATGAACCGATGCTTTCAACAACAACAACAAAAATGTATGAAAACATGCATGTTTTTTTTTTTTTTTTCTAAGACAAATTATTCAGCTGAGTATGTTATGAAGACAAATATATTTGTAAACGTATTGACAGTTAACAAATTCGTTAGATAGTTGATTTAAGATGATAATGTTTCCTTTGTTCAGTACCAGTGCTCCACAGCTATCGCTTTTATAGCCACAAAATCCGCTCTTTCGTTCCCTCGCACTCGTTCATGTTGCGGACCGTGTATTCACTTGAGTCCCTGTACTGTTGATGTGCTCATGCTTGGTACCCACTGATGCTATAATGGTCCATTTTAAAACTTCCCCTGTCCCGACTGAGAATCAGAGACTATGATGCCTCCAATAACTATTTTCTGCTATCCAACATAGAGCTACATTGATTGTCTACCGTTTTGTTCAGCCGAGCTACAGTGATTGTCTACCATTTTGTTCAGCCGAGCTACAGTGATTGTCTACCATTTTGTTCAGCCGAGCTACAGTGATTGTCTACCATTTTGTTTAGCCATTTCTTTCCCCTCACCCTAGCCGAAAACCCCAGCCAGATCTTACAGCCCGATGAAGGGAGCCATGTGTGTACACCTCTGCTGCATCATCTAGCCCAGCTTTTACAAATGTCAATTGTTGTACCCCTAATTCTGAAATACCGTTGCACTAACCACTCTCTACATTCTCTTCCTAATATGAAAAAAACCTAATGGAAACTGCTGTTGTGTGTGTTCCATCGGCCTATTCCTGCTCTCTGTGTATTTGTTCGAGTTTGACCGTCAGCCAGATGTTATCTTCAGTTAGAGCCATCCACGACTTTCCTCATTTGACTGACTGACTTTCTACCCCACCAGGACATCACACAAAGCGATAAACACCCGATGACACAAAGTGCCACCATGTGGATGAGGATCGCCGTGGGGAGGTCCCAGAAACCGCGTTCAGACAATTGGCCACATTTATGGCCTGCCTATTTTGCGGCCCCTGGCAAACGCTAGGGTGGGGCTTCAAATAACAAAAAATGTCGTCCTAAAAAAGACGAAACGCCTATTGCTAGGTGTGGTGAATAAAATCTTTCCTCATTTCAAGCTGTTTCCTTTAAAATCTTTCAGATCGGCATGCAAAGGATGAAACAGCAAGAAGAAAACTATTATGCTGAGAGTGATGTTAAGTGTGTTTGCCTATCTAGGCACCTCGCTGTTATAAACTTAATACTTAGTGGACAGATTGCAATGTGGGAGGGGGAGGGGGGGGGGTTAATAACGGGGAATTTTGGAAATTATAAACTTTGATTTATGTCCCCAGATGTTGGAACACGCATCCGACTCAAGCTTTATTTTGGATTCTGAAAGGACCTCAAGTGGCAATAGCCGTTGTAAGTATTTTCTTATTTAAAAAAAAAAAAACAAATTGAGGACACAAACAATATATTGCACAATTTATTGCCTGTGACATTTTGCTGTGTTTCGTCAGATGTATTGCTTGTTCTTTCTTCTTCTTCTTCTTCTTCTTCTTTTTCTTCTTCTTCTTCTTCTTCTTCTTCTTCTTCTTCTTCTTCTTCTTCTTCTTCTTCTTCTTCTTCTTCTTCTTCTTCTTCTTTCTTTCTTTCTTTCTTTCTTTTTATAGTCTATACTGTGAGTTGAGTTGAGTCAAGAATTGACATCACAGCACTCGGGCATTTCCATGCACGCTCCGTCCTCATCTTCAGCAGCCAGCGCAGAGTTCCAATACTGATGATGCCGGGCGGCGGTGGTAGTCTTGTCTGCCCACAACCTTCTTTCTCGTGTACTTTAAATCAATTCTGACACATATGACTTTTCATAGTTGATGCAGTGTGGTACTGGCAGTCATGTCTGTCCACAATCCTATGTCTCGCCTACTTTTAATCAGGTTCTGACATATATGACCTTCCATAGATGATGTAGTATGGTACTGTCAGTCATGTCTGCCCACAATCTTGGGTCTCGCGTACTTTTAATCAGTTCTGACACATTTGACCTTCCATGCCATGATGTCAAACTGACTAGCATTACCATAGACTTTATAGTTATAAGAGAGGCTTACATATAATGAATAATAATATATTGGGGGATTATCAGATGTAGCCCTGGCATTAATGAGGGTAGGTTTGATCGTAAAATTGTTAAGGTTAGTTTGAATGTTTTGCTGTGGACTTATGTCAATAACTAGGACATTGTTTGTTTGTTTTAGTATCCAGAAGCCATGAGTTGTTAACCCTTAGGCTCGGTATTATGGATATCGCAACACTTCGGCTTTGATTCAATTGTAAATACCGTAAATCTGGGAGAAAATGTGGCTTTTCTGCCTACCCCCTAGAGTGAACCCGGACTACAAGGAGTTCGTCACCCGCTCACTGCGCAACTAC
>CAJHNH020000586.1:47500-57500 GCA_905116865.2 Candidula unifasciata
GAGAAATAGAAACTGTGTGGTCATCTGATGAGAATGCCCTGTTATCTATTACTACAGAGAGCCAGACTGAGGAAATGATACACGGCAAGGAGAATAAATTTTAAACATGGAAGTACTGCATCAAGAACAACTGTAATGAAGTGAAGTCCAAAGTATACTGCGCATTAGAAAGAGCAAATTAACTTCTTTTTTTTTTTTAACATACACTCTAACACACAGATTCTTTACTGCAGTTCACGTCTAGTATGTCCCGCCCTCTCAGTAGTGCCACTATTTGTGCCGGTCTCACGTCAGTAATTTTGTGAATTATTGTTCGTGTTTGTGGTATTGCATATTCAAGCAGTGTGCTGACGAAGGCTATCATGTCGCATCGTGCACTTGTTGTTTGTGCTTGTGATGATGATGTTAAGCTTACTGGTTCTAATCTTCGTTTGGTTTGATACAAGTTCATGATTGCCAAAAAGACTTGTCTATGGCGAGCGACAAAAAAGAAAAGGCTTTCAAGGTGGACAGAAGAAACATTTCAAGGACAACTTCAAGACCTTTTTGAATGACTTCTGCGTTGATCCTAAAACCTGGGAAGTCAATGCATGTGACCGCTCATCCTGGTGCTGCACTTTTTGTCAAGGAGCTGTAGAAGACAGTTGTGTTATTAGAAGATGTAGTTCTTTTGTCGGGTGAATGACCAGTGTTTAAATATGTCGCAAGCGATAGAAGTGTGAATAATCGTGGAGCATGTTGAATAAATGCAACAGAATAAACTGACAGCATGAACAAGGAAGCTAAGCGGCGTTTGTGTTATCAATCCCAGACGTCAGTGCAGCGCAAGTAGATATGTTGCAGTAATTATATGGAATTGAACTATTGCGAAAGCCGATACGTCGTAAGCCAAGGTACATTTCAATTGTCGTTGTAAACCAAGGTTCATTCCAAGATTCGTGATATTTGTAAAGATTTACTGCAGTTCACTAATTTCACTTACACACACACTTTGCTGAGTTAGCGGTAGGAAGTGTAGAATACCAGAATGTTTAGCTTTCTGAGTCTCCGATGTAACGAATAAATAGATAATATTGCCACATTTTCTTCATCCAGACGTCTGGGGAAATCCACCCTGGTTTTGATTCCCATGTTTGGAGTCCACTATCTGGTGACCATTGGCGTGCCGGAGAAAACCAATCCAGTCATGGAGACAATCAAGCTTTACTTCGAAATGTTCTTTAACTCGTTTCAGGTAAACTTCTGTACATTATCCACCAGTGAAAAGTTATGTCTAACTCATCTTTTATATTTTCATGTATTTACACACTTCAACCTACACACGTCACATACGGGCTGGACCCTGGAGGTTCACGAACCTTTAACCTGCTCCCAGAAAAATGGGCTAAGCCGGAGCCAGTATGTGCTTCTCCTGAGTGCTGTGATGTCGAATCTTTACATGAGGGTCCACCACACCCCCCAAGAAACTATGTAAGAAAGCCAAGCCCCCTCCTCCCCCCGCCCACTTAAGTTTGTGCTTGAGTGTGTGTGAGTGTGTGTCGGCCCCCCTGCCTTATAGTAGCAATATCAACACCTACCTGTCCACTTTTCCCACAATCACACATTCATACCTACGCAGAGACCTATTTGCCTTCTAACCAACTTGGCTAAATACCGGCATATTTGCCATTCTACCCTTCTGAAAACCTACCTGTTTTGTTACAGACTAACATTCATATCTAACTACTTATGTGTCTCAGCCCGGCTCGCTAGCGTAGTTGGCTAAGCCTGACGTCATGGCGACCGGGTGACGAACTCCTTGTGGTTCGGGTTTACGCTCGGGGGGTAGGCAGAAAGGCCACATTTCTCCCTTATATACAGTATTTATCACGGAATCAAGGCCGAAGGGTTGCAATATCCATAGTACCGAGCCAAAGGGTTAATAACTCATGATTTCTAGATATTGAAAAAAAAATTAATGTTTTACTTACTTATATACATCCTAATTACACCATTATTTACCTATCAACCTACTTCATATATCATAATTTAAATTCTTCGCTGGTTGCTGGAGATGTATACGGGGCGCTTATGGGAATGTCATGAGTGTAGTTCGTAGCTCAGCACTCACCGCGCTACCTTCTTCATTCCAAAGACTCAGGTTCGAACTCTCGCTAAGGTGGCGGATTTTGTTGTTTTTGATCTGTCGTTGTCGAAACTAAAATCCCCAACCTGTACCGTTCCTGGCGACTGGACAGTCCGGAGGACTTCAAATCATCTGCTCCAAGACTGCTCCTTTTCCCTGTCTGTCTCTCATTTGATCTCGATCATCTTGCACTTTGCGGTGTCGAGGTGAAGTAAAATGTGTGTGCTTTGTAAATAGGGATTCCCAGCGATTCTGTAATTCTCTCTGTCCATAGCTTGCATGGTCGGCCTCTTCTTCGCTTCCCGCATAGTCATGGTATCATTGCCTGCTGTGGCATATTGTCTGCTGAAATCTGCGTTATATAGCCGAACCATTTCACCAGTCGCCTTCTAATGAAATCCAAAGCTGCTGTCACCTTCATTTTACTTTGTGTTTCAATGTTTCTGATCTTCTATTTATTTTGAGAGCCCTTCGCAGGAATATCATTTGAGACGTAATTTTTGTTTTCTCTTTTTATTTCAATAATTAACACAGGTTTGGCAAAAAGATTGTGTCACAGAGTTCATTTTAGATTTCTGCAGATACATGTTTGTTTCTAAGTATTGGTGCAATTTGCTAAATGAGTTGGTTTGCTCTGTTTCATCTGTCACCAATCTCATCCTGTTTTACCAACTGGTGTTATTAAGTTTCCTAAGTATTTGAAGTTTTTGGTTTGTTTCAGAGGGTGTTCTGTAGACTTGATATTTATTATTTTTATCAGCTTTGGCTTTAGTCATGACCTCTGTTTTGCTGGTGTTTATTTTCATATTATTCACTCTTTGCAAATTTGGTTTCAAAAATGTATATTGTCTTGCAGTTCGTTTTCTGAAGTAGCTATTAGTGCATGGTCGTCTACAAATAGTAAGTAGTTCTTTGATGGAACTTCGGATCTTCTTCTCTTTGGTATACTGCAGTAATTGCTTGGTTGGTTTCTTTACTGATATTATTAATGTAAATTATGCTTATTAATTGCGTATTCACAACATACCTTTTCAAGATTCCTCATAGTTTGTTCCTATCTACTCTGTTATTTGCTTTTTCTTGGTCGAAGAAAGCTAAACATAGTGTTTCGTTAAATTCAATTACTTTCTCTAAAAGTTGTCAGAGTGCAAAGGTGACATCTGTGAATCCCATGTTTTTCCCTAAATCCTGGTTGCTCTTCACTTAGCTGGGGCTCGGTTACAGGTCGTAGTTTCCTGTTTGTTAATTAGTTAGTTGCGTATCCTTGACAGGACTTTGCAAGACCAACCCCTAGCATTTTTTGGCGGTGTTGTTTTTCTAGGCAAATTTTACGTTCAGTAGTTTGCCATTGCCACTGAACAGTCAGCTTTCGGTACCACTGTTAAAACCAAGGCAAAATCATCCGCAACTGGGATAAAACCTGATATTCAGGAATTACGGAGCCCGCATCGCATTAGCCACAGACACCAACTCCCTGTCTGTACCATTCTAAAAAGTAGTAAACAGATCCGCTAAGGACAATAAAAACTAAATATGTATATCTCTCAAAGTCTGTCTTCCTTGTTGTCTTTAACAGTCTACCGTTCTCACTCTTAACATCTGTTCCCTAAATGTCTGCATATCTCTCGCTCATTCTAATTTATATTGCTATATTTTTCCATTGCAGGGCCTACTGATCGCCTGCCTGTTCTGTTTCATGAATGGAGAGGTACGAGAAACTGTTAGTATCACCTTCTCTTTGCAGCCGTCTTGATCTAGCATGGGTGTCTGTAGATAGACTGTGTTACTATTTTAGTTAAACGTTATACTGACAATCCTAACTGTAACACAGTTAAACGTTATACTGATATATTTGACTGTAACACGGTTAAACATTACACTCATGAATTTAAATGTAACATTGTTAAACGTTATGATAATTATGACTGCATCACAGTTAACACTAATAATTCTGTAGCACAAGTACTATTATGATATTATTTTGAAAGAAGCCTGAATTTACCATTCGAACTGCTCATCTACTTTTGAGGCACACGGGTGCTGACCCACAAGCAGTGGTACACCAGGGCACATACTAGCCTATCTACACCTGTCCGCGGTCATCCTAAAAACAGATTCTCAACTTGGAACCCGACCAGCGTTAAAAGATCGACGTAGGACTACATCTGCCTGAGGGGTAAGATTGGCTGCACAGTCAGTCAAATCTGTCAGACAGACATGCACTTAAAAACGGAGGTCCTGAAACAAGACTATAGCCAGCAGAACGCGACGATATACGATTTACTTTCCAAATTAATAAGATATATTTCCGGTCTATAGTCAAAAGGATCATTTCCTCCCACATTACACTTCTTTTTTTAAAAACAGGCTGGTTCATAATCATTTTTATCAAGTGCCCTGCCAACTGGCCTAGGTGCTCATGCGTCTCCACAGATTACGATCTCTCGTTGCCTAGAACAGCTCTCTTGATGATATCCCTCAATACCATCGTTTCAGCCCATCCATCATCGTCTCTCTTGGTCTGCCTCTTTCCCTTTTTCCACTGATCTTTCCAGTTGTCACGATGTTCTCCAGTGTCTCTCTTCTCATTATGTGGCAAAAGAACAGTGTTTGTCTTTTTCTTATTGTTGTATATAAAGACCTACTTTCATTAGCTTCTTTCAAGCAATCGTTGTTAGTTACTATGACCGTCCAAGGTATTTGTAACATTCGTCTCAGAAACCACATTACTGCGGCATCCAAATTCTTCCTAATTCGTTCACTGACATTCCAAGTTTCGCTGCCATACAGCAAAACAGGTTATATGAAACATTTTAGCACCCTCTTTCTGACATTAAATGAGAGCAATCTATTACATAAGATATTTTTCATTTTCTGAAATGCAGCTTTCGTTTGACTTATTCTGCTTTTAATCTCTGTCACACATTTTCCAACTGATGATATGATTGTTCCCAGATTTTTAAATTCATTGACTTGGTTAAGTCTTTTCCCTTTTCCCTTCAATTGAGATATCATAACGTGGATTTACTTCTTCTTTGATAAAACCATTACTTCTGTTTTCTTAATATTCAATAAAAGTCCTTTTTTAGGCTGTGGTTTTCTTGCCTTCCTTTAGCACAGTATAACACTATCGTTTAGAACAGCGATTCTCAACTTGTGGGTTATGTCCCTTTTGGGGGTCAAAAGACCCTTTCACAGCGGTCGCCTAAGACCATCGGAAAACATATTCACTGAAGTTATGAAGTAGAAAAAAAAATAATTTCATGATAAAGGGTCACCACAAAAAGGGAACTTTATTAAAGGGTCTCGGTATTAGGAAGGTTGAGAACTATTTGTCTCAAAGGACGAAAATGTGCCAACAATCGGCAAACTTAACTCTTTCAGTCCTATGAAACGTGTGATGTGTAACAGACTTTTCCAAATAAATTACAGGCATCGCTCAGTGTGTTAACCTCACTTTTATTATTGGTTAGAGCACGCTAAAGATATCTGGCTTTCTTTTTGGCGACTTCCGCTGCATAATTTGCCTGTTTGATAGTTTTGCATACATTACTTTTCATAGTTGTCATTCATTCTCTTGAGCATTTGCCGCGTGAACCCCCTTGGGATTGCAAGTGTTAAGTTAACGACAACTGTATCACCCATTGTGGTAAATGGCGAGGATCTGTTAAGCTGTCTGCGATAAGAGATTCGTGTTGCTAAGGAGCTGTGAAATGATAATGTACCAAACTATTTTTATTTTTAGATATGTGAGTATGTACGTGTGTGTGTGCGCACGCGCGCGTGAGTGCGTGAAGGTCCTGGGTTCGTTTCACGGCCGCGTCCTTCAGTTCACTAGAGACATTTTTGGCGAGATTCATCGGAATTGCTGCCGGAGCTACGAGGTTCGTGCTTTGTGTACCACTATCAACAGGCGACTAGCTGTTCTGTTGACAGATAATGAGCCGTATGGAATAAAACCCAGCGCAATGATGTTTATCTTCTCGACTTTAATAAAGGGGCCTTTTTTCTCGTGCTCAGGATAAAGACATAAAGTGCTAGATTTAACTTTAACTGTTTAGATTACACATGCGTATTTTTTTTTTATGTCCCTATCTGAAGTAATTAAGTACTTGTATGTTTATTTTTAAAATTCGCATGTTTAAATTTGTGTTTATAAACTGTATGGTAACGTTGGTAGTTAGCAAGGGCAGAATGTTTCACATGAACATTTCGTTCAAGACCAAAATCTATTTCCGTTTACATTCTAACAGCGTAGTCAAAAGTTATAAAACTATTTCGCATGTTTTTTAAACTTGTTTACTTTCCAAGTACATGCATGCTAGTACTGTCAGTGTAGGAATGGTTTTGAATTTGATTACTATTTATTATATACTATTTCCCAATGTTTGCCTCTCTCCAAGTGTGGTTTTTGCAATTTGTGTCTGATGTATCATTATCCCCACGCTATCTCCAGCTCGTTGTGATATATCCCACTCGTAATGCAATATTTAATTACTAAATCGTTCTTATTATTGTATCGCTGTCTGAAATATAACATTACCCCGCATCTACTTTATCTTTGCTCGATGGATGGACATTCACAATGAGCTCAAATGAGAATACCACCAAAATGATGAATAGCGCCTTTGCTGTTACAACTAGCAGAACTACAATGGACACCGTGGCCGTAACAATAGAACTGGCATGGCTGGGTACTCAAGAGTTCACACACGCCTGCAGGCTTAATAACTCAATGAATGTCCTTAAGAAAATCGGGACTTGATTCATCAAGCTAGAACAGATTGTATCACTAATCACCTCGCGAAGGGCTGACATAACCTTCATCTTTATGCCAGGTAATGTCGGTGTTCGAGGCAACGAGAGTACATATCACCCTGCAGGCATCGCGGTTGCTACGGTAGGTCAGGTATTGGACCATGCGAAGCCCTTACCGCGAAGACAAATATAACAAAGGGCATGACCCCCTTTCATGTCTAGGCTGATAGACATGGGAATACAACATGGAGCAGCAAGGAATGAACATTTCGCTGAAAGAAAGGGATGTTTGATCAGTCCACACAGAATAGGCGTCATCAGTCGTTTAACGCTTGTGAAGCTACTGACGGGGAGATCGGAGCACCTATGGATATGTCCGTATTCTTAATACGATAATCCTCATTATTCACTAACCACTCGGTATCTCCAGTCACAAGTTCACGACTATCTGAAACGTCTACCCTGGTGTACAGAAGAACGAGGTTCAAAGCCAGATCTGCAGCGCAAGGTAAACGCTAAGAAGTAGTAGAAGAAGAGGAAGACTATATAAATCTGAAAAACCGTTAATTAAAATAAAAACTTTATCGTAAGGGATCCCGCCTAACAGGTGTGTTAAAATTCTTCTCCTTCTTATGGAAATCGAAAAAGGCAATTACATCCCAACCCCTCCCCCCACCCCCGGGGTGCCGCCACTCACACTCACACACACTCACACACACACACACTCACACACTCACACACACACACACACTCACACACACACACACTCACACACACACACACACACACACACACACACACACATACACACACACACAACAATCGCATGCACCAACCATAGAAAAGTCCCGTGCCTTTCATAGTTAAAAAGTAAGTAGAGGACCATTTATTAATTACTGTCCCGACAGTGGGACTCAATTTTTTTTTTTTGTTATTTTAAAGTCCCACTCCCAGCTGTTGTCGAGGACCCTAAATATAACCTAATTGTTGAACGGGGCTTCTAGGAGAGTGCTCGGGTGATTGTCATCCGAGTGGTGGCAATTTGTGTCACTGGGTGTTTACCTCTCCTTGTGAGATCCTGGTGGAGTTGCAGTCAGTCAGTCGGTCAGCCAGTCGGTCGGTCAGTCGGTCGGTCAGTCAGTCAGTCAGCCAGTCGGTCAGTCAGCCGGTCAGTCAGCCGGTCAGTCGGTCAGTCAGCCGGTCAGTCGGTCGGTCGGTCAGTCGGTCAGTCAGCCAGTCGGTCAGTCAGCCAGTCATTCAGTCAGTCAGCCAGTCAGTCAGTCAGTTAGTCAGGACCCGTTTCCACGCCTTTAAGGGTATTGGGCAAACAGGGCTAGACCAGGACCGTCTTAACAGCATTATGGTCCTCTGGGTATACCTGTGTGCTGAGGCCCCTATGACAACCACTTACATGAATGAAATGTAAATGGTCGACAGCATTTAAAGTATATTTATTTTACTGGCACTTCAATAAAACTGACGTACGAAATTTAAACATATATTATATCGTACGCTATGAAATTACCGCAAATTCGTATTATGGCATGCATTTGGAGCATTTCTTTTCACATAATTGCTTTATTATTGGCTTGGAGGAAGTGTACTTCAGGAAGTCCTGTTCCAGGCAACGCACAAGAAAGTCATTCCAGACATTTTTTTAAATCAGCTTCAGTTTTGAAAAAGAACGTTCTCCTGTACAGTTGGTTAACAACATGCACTTGAACACTCTAAGTGCAAATTTTAACATTCGAGAAAACAGATTTCAAATTGTCCGCAATTTTTTTCTGCACAGTACAGGAAGAGACTCACAATTTTCATTAAATAACCCTGTAATGCTTGAGACACTCACGTTCATTCAAAAGATCTTTATAATTCAGGTATTTGTGACACATTTTAGACATACGTTCAAATTGTTTCTTTAGTGCACAAAAAGCGATGGTTTGCAATTCACTGAAAAGAAAAAAAAAACAGATTGTCAGTATTTGAATAAGCCTCTGCCCGTAATGTCAGGTCATATATTAAAATGTCCAGAACAGGAAGGAACATTTCTACCTTGAACTTTTCCGTTTTACTGAGTGGTAGCTCTTCAGTCAGCTCTGTTTATTAACCATATCTATTAGGACGCAGAATTCGTTGTCGTTTCCCTTTTATTCCATTACTGTAATCTATATCTGGACACAGACTCCTGGCTTTGAAATCGTTTTCACTAAAGTGGTCCCTAGTTTCCTGAAGATAAGTTTTCAAAGACTCAATAACCAGGTAATCAGATAAACGCAGTTTCAACTTTATAACAAGCGGGTTACCCTATAGCTGCTCCCTTTCTGTCCAACAAAAATCGTACAAAAAAACCATACAAAATGCCCATCACTGACCTCTGTCCGAAGCTCAGTCACCTCACCCAACCCAGTAGGTGGGTGACAAAACTAGACTGAAGACGGTTCGTGACAACAAGGATGTTCACACTTATCACTACAGACATTGCTTGTTCTTTTCGTTGTTTGTAGTATTTTAGAGAATTGTGAGAAATATTGTTTCTAGTCCTTGGAGTTGGAAGGGGGGGGGGGGGCGGTGGGGGGGGGGGGGGGGGGCTTATTATTCTGCCTCTCTCCTTGTATTCACTAGCTGTTAATTCACAGCTGATAAAGGATCCAGAATATGTTTTATTTTCTAGAAAACCCGATACCAGCCATGTGCAGAAGCAAATTTGCTGAATATCGTGCGTCAGAAAGAAGCTTTATCACAAAATCTTTTAGGAGGGAGGGAGAGGAGGAGGAGGAGGAGGAGGAGGAGGGAGGGAGGAGGAGGAGGGAGGAGGAGGGAGGGGAGGAGGGGAGGAGGAGGAGGAGGAGGAGGAGGAGGAGGAGGAGGAGGAGGAGGGAGGAGGAGGAGGGGAGGGAGGAGGAGGAGGAGGAGGAGGAGGGAGGAGGAGGAGGGAGGAGGAGGAGGGAGGAGGAGGAGGAGGAGGAGGAGGAGGAGGAGAGAGGAGGAGGGGAGGAGGAGAGAGAGAGAGAGGAGGAGGGGAGAGGAGGGGAGGAGGAGGAGGGAGAGAGGAGGAGGAGAGGAGGGAGGAGAGGAGGGAGGAGGAGGAGGAGGAGGAGGAGGAGGAGGAGGGGAGGA
>CAJHNH020000586.1:65000-72500 GCA_905116865.2 Candidula unifasciata
CATAACTTTACCACCAAGTGGTGCAGAACAATATAGTCCGCGCTCGAGAGAGAGGGAGAGAGAGAGAGAGAGAGAGAGAGAGAGAGAGAGAGAGAGGGAGAGAGAGAGAGGGGGGGAGAGAGAGAGAGAGAGGGAGGGAGAGAGAGAGAGAGAGAAAGAGAGAGGGTGGATGGAAAGGGGTGGCTCATTTCATGACATTGGCGCATCAGCGCTATATTCAAATTTTGAGATAAGCCATACCATTTCTGTCACTGTTGTTACGTTTTCAAAGTATGTAGTCTTTTGTCTTGCATTCCGGTAAAACTCGCTTCTATTGCTATAATGCTACATTTATCCACATCATTATCAGATTCTCTTCTTCTTCTTCTTCTTCTTTTTCTTCTTCTTCTTCTTCTTCTTCTTCTTCTTCTTCTTCTTCTTCTTCTTCTTCTTCTTCTTCTTCTTCTTCTTCTTCTTCTTCTTCTTCTTCTTCTTCTTCTTCTTCTTCTTCTTCTTCTTTTTCTTCTTCTTCTTTTTCTTCTTCTTCTGCCTCTTCTTCCTCTTCTTCTTCTTCTGCCTCTTCTTCTTCTTCTTCTTCTTCTTCTTCTTCTTCTTCTTCTTCTTCTTCTTGTTTTTCTTCTTCTTCTTCTTCTTCTTCTTCTTCATCATTATCATCATCATCATCATAATCTTCGTCGTAGCTCCGGTGTTGCTTCTGTAAATGTGTTTATGGTTACTGTTTTTTTTTCTTTTTTTTTTTTTCTTTTCTAAATTTTTTTTAAAAATATGATTAATTGACGTTATTCCAATGCAGGTGCAGACGGAAATCAGGAAGAGGTACATCCGCCACAAGCTGAGAGTCAACTCACGGAACTATCAGAACAAGTATGTGGCAACAGCCACTTCGCAAGTGCGTGCTCCGACGTGGCCATCTTGTTCCCCCAGACACGCATCTAGGTAGTGCAAGGTGTAGCCCACATTGTCCTCCGCCTTTGACATTTATAGAGGTCTTTGGTTAGAACTAGCAAATATTCATTGGTAGTTGCATCGCTACAATCTTGTTCAACCAAACAGCTGGCGTTTCCACAATGAGGGCTGGTTGCAGTAATCTTCAAGCTGTGTCCTTCGCTGCTGATCGTCTGTCTTTTGATGTTATCATCCCACTTATATCGCTGGCTATCTCTTGTTACTTGCCTTCGACCCCCCCCCCCTTTTTCCCCCACCCCCAGTATGGTTTTTTAGGAGTGTTCTTCTTAAAGTCTATGACGTGTGCCGTTGGTAGTCGTGTTTATCCACAACCTTCTGCCTCGTGTACTTTCAGTCAACTCTGACCCCGATGATCCTCCATGCCATTATGTCAGACTGTCCAGCATCTTTTCTCTTGGCCTCCCTCTGCCTCTTCTCCTCTGCAACTTTCCTACTGTCACGATGTACTCCAGTTTACTCTTTCTCATTACATGACATGACGAAAGAATGTAGATTGTCTTTTTCTGATGTGGGAAATCAGTTCTCTTCGTGCGTCAGTTTCTTTCAATACATCCTCATTATTATTTTTTTAATCTGCCCAGGATATTCTCATCATTCGTCTATAAAACCAATCTTCACAGCTTCCAAATAATTTTTCACTAATCTACCAACTGTCCTTGATTCACTTTCGTATATCAAAAAAGATTTACATTGCTTTTAAGGATTCTCTTTTTCGTCGCAGTTGACAAAGAAAAATTGCATAAAATGTTCATTTTGTAAAATGCTGCCTTTGCTTGAGCTGTTCTGCATTTAAATACATTAAATCATCTTCCATCTGATGTTAACAGGGTACCCAGGTACTTAAACATATCAACTTGCTTGAGGTTTGTCCCACTCATTTGGATGTTGCATTTTGAAGTGTCAGTTTTCTTCAAGAGTGTTATGTTGTTTAAAATGACTGAACAAAATCTCTCTCTCTCTCTCTCTCTCTCTCTCTCTCTCTCTCTCTCTCTCTCTCTCTCTCTCTCTCTCTCTCTCTCTCTCTCTCTCTCTCTCTCCCTCTCTCTCTCTCTTTTTTAATTTGCCACAGCGGCTCTCAGTTGTTATTATTGTGGTCTAAAGAAACAAAAAATAACTTATTACAATTCCTGCTTCTAACTATATAACGATATCCTCCACTACCTTCCTGGCCGCTCAAGATTCTTCTGTTAGAAATACGATATGCCACTTGTTCCTGTTGTTTGTCTATCGCTACGGAAGTGGATGTGTAGCGTCTATTGTCTTTCCTCGAGTAATATTAGTGGTGTCTTATTAGACTGAGAGAGCAGGGCGGTTATTTGTTATTGCAAAATCCAAATAGGGAAACACTTCAATAGTCTATAGTTTTTCTGAACTCATTCATTGGCACCTTTCCGTCTTTCCAGGCGATAGTGTTATATTGCGCTATGTGGAGGCATGAGACTCACAGCCCATGGCGATGGCGAGTGTGACTAGCAGGACCCGCCCGTGTCAAGAAACGTCTTCCACAATGATAGCATGGGATTTCAGGACCATTTTTGACAACATTTGTGTTTAATCCGTTTTTTCTCAGACGCTCAGCTCTCATCCTTTCTGCAGTCATTTCTTTCTTCAGTCTCATTCCCTTCCTGATATGCCCTTTCTAAAATGCCCTTTTCTCACTACAAGGTCCATGGCATTTTGTTCCCATGAGTCCGCCTCAATACCTGTATCATTCATGTCCCGCTTGAATACATCTTTATAACGTAGTAGAGGTCGGCCTCGACATCTTCCTTCTGTCTTTAATTCACAATTAAGGATGTCCTTAGGGACTCTGCCATCCTTCATTCTCCAGGTGTGACCCAGCCATCTGAGCCTTCGTAGACTGAGCATGGAAAAGACTGTTGTAGTACCTGCTCTTCTCAGTACCTCAGTGTTTGTGATTTTTGTCCTGCCACTTAATGCCAAGTATTCTTCTTAGGCATCGCATGTGAAAGCCATTAAGTCGTCTCTCCTGGTGCCAATAGGTTGACCAAGTTTCACTGCCATAAAGCAGAGTGCTGAGAACACAAGCCTGATAGACAAGGGTTTTTGTTTTAATTGTGAGCTTTCTGTTCTCCCAAACTCTCGTTGTCAATCTGCTCATTGTTGTTGCTGTTTAACCTATCCTGATGTTGATTTCTTGGTCCAGTGATAGTTTACTATTCACTGTGGAACCTAGATAGGTAAAATGGTCTACTGTCTCAAGCTCTTCACCATCAATGTAGACTACTGAACTAATGGTGGCAATAATTCTTATTGGGATTTTTTTCCTTATGATTTTTTTTAAAGCGAGGACAATGTTGGACGCACCATGCTTTTTTTAAGCTCCTAGATGGGGTACATATGAAAAAAAATACGATTATATATATATATAGAGAGAGAAAGAGAGAAAGAGAGAAAGAGAGAAAGAAAGAGAGAAAGAGAGAAAGAAAGAAAGAGAAAGAAAGAAAGAAAGAGAGAAAGAAAGAAAGAGAGAAAGAAAGAAAGAGAGAAAGAAAGAAAGAGAGAAAGAAAGAAAGAGAGAAAGAAGGAAAGAGAGAAAGAAAGAAAGAGAGACAGACAGACAGACCAGACAGACCAGACAGACAGACAGACAGACCAGACAGACCAGACAGACCAGACAGACAGACCAGACAGACAGACCAGACAGACCAGACAGACAGACCAGACAGACAGACCAGACCAGACCAGAACAGACCAGACCGACAGACAGATGTTTTAACTTTGTGTAGGTAGCAACAAATAATATTTACAATTTAATGACAGCTTACATTCTAGCACTAGCATTTCACCAATACACCAACCACACACCCTAACTATTATCATCATCAAATATTTCACTCATGCCCGGCTGTGGTGCTGTATGATAACTGACCCAAACGTGTCTATCTTGTACTGCTCACATTTACTTCTTGTACGTCAGCAATGATAGATCTGTACGCACTTGCTGTATTCAAATAATATCTAGGTCTTCCACTTTCAAACCCTCCCCCCCCCCTCTTTCTCCCCACCCTCCCTTTTTTTCCAATCTTTGTAAATAACATGAGGCCATAAGCTTCTGTTTGCTTTCCTGTTTCGTTAGAAAGTGTTCTCTTTGTAAGTTTTTGAATCCAGCTGGTGTTTATCAAGCGCTCTCTCTCTCTCTCTCTCTCTCTCTCTCTCTCTCTCTCTCTCTCTCTGTCTATCTCACACACACACACACACACACACACACACACACAGAGAGAGCTGTGGATTGTTTTCGGGGTTTCACGCTAGTGTAGCCACAAGATGTTGGCTTGCGGATCTGAAGATCATGGGTTCAAATCCAGAGGAGATATAAAACCAAACGAAAAGTATATAAGCAAGCTTCACAATATAACAAATTCAAACAAAACGTGAACGTTGCGGCTATTGAGCCTTCATCAGCACATACAAATGAAATAATACTACACAGAAACATAAAATCACTTAGCTGGTATCTCGAAGCAGTCCAGAGGGTGCTAAAATTTGTGTTTATGTTTTTTGTTTTAAAAAATGACTTTGGCTTTCAGGTCGATCCATCCTTAAATAGGTACCAGGCAAAAATACTGGAAAGTAAAGGAGCCCGGCGTGTTCATCCCCCCAAATGCCGACTAGTCTACAAAAATATAGGTCTAGCTCTATATGCCCAATATACCTGAAGGTGGAAAAAGGGTCCTTTACTTTATGGCTTGTTTTCAGTTGAAGACACATCAGAAGAAGAATATTAACTAGCCTGTGTGTGCACATGAAAAGAACATTACAATATTTTTTCTGAAACGTTAATCACGTTTAATGTCATTTTACGTTCGATTAGCAGTGTAGTTTAAAAAATACACAGAAAAGTTAAGAAGCTTTCTGAAATCCTAAAAGCTCACTCGATTACAAATATTCTTTTATTTGTATTTGTTGCAGGGAGCCGAACTCGTCCAGTGGGTCTGAGAATAATTCGTGCATGAACAGACAGAAACTGAAGATTTATATCCACCAGACTCGCTGTTACAGGTCTCCGATAGAGGTCTCTGTGCCCAATGACGTCAGACCCATCATTTACATGTCCAAACGGAACAGTTTTGTCTAACTCGGCCCTGGCATTCACAACTGCTCAATTTATTGGTTCTCGAACGGCCGCGGTCGAATTGTCCATTCTCATATGACAAGGAAGCGTTAAGGACAGGTAATCACTTATAAAACATCCAGTGCTAGTCAACCACTAGACAGCAAACTGTTCCTCCCCAAGGCGCTTTAGAGAAAACAGAGGAAACATGTTTTTTATACAACAAATAAACAACGTGGCGCAAGAGTAGTAACCCATAGGTGCTCTGTTCTACTTCTAACTCAAACCTAAATGCAGAGAATTTCAGCACAGTGCACGAACTCTGTAGCACCGGCAAGGATCCTAAAATACATTTGGTTGACTTTCAACTCCATATTTTGCTCGGGGAGCGCCGTTAGGCTACTATTTTCGATTTTCAACTGCCAAGGGATTTTTTTTTTAAAGTGTGCAACAAATTGTAACTTTTCAAGTTTCAAAGGTACATACTGTAATGTTATACAGGCATTATCATTCAGGAGACTGATAAAGGAGTTGTATTCTCCCCGTGTGGGTTCCGGGACCCGATCGTTGTGACAATAAGAACAGACTTACTGCATCCCCAAAAAGCATGTCCTATGAGTACACTAATTGGGGACTTTCTTAGAAGTTAGAGTGCAACTGTCCCAGCGGCATGAATCAACCAGTTGCATACGAATACTCCAATAAAACTAATGTACACGCAAAAGTTAGGTCTTGGCACAAAGCCTAAGGCCGAATGGACGAAAACCAAGGAATTTTCGCCACAGCTTATAGACGGTGAACAAATAAGAAGAAATAGAAGAAGAAGAAGAAGAAGAAGAAGAAGAAGAAGAAGAAGAAGAAGAAGAAGAAGAAGAAGAAGAAGAAGAAGAAGAAGAAGAAGAAGAAGAAGAAGAAGAAGAAGAAGAAGAAGAAGAAGAAGAAGAAGGAGGAGGAGGAGGAGGAGGACAAGGAGGAGGAGAAACAGACTTCCTAATGCTACTTCTCCTCACGCACAATGAGTAAATCGACACCATAAGCAAAAAACACTTGTCAGCTGTACAAGCACACAATCACCAGGGACATAATGAATGTTACGGCTAGGACGCCCCCATTAGCACTAACAAAAACAGCTCTAAAACAACCTATGTAAGAACGAAAAAAAAAACGTCCGACAGAGAACAAAAACACTTCTTTATCAAGGCATTGACCTAGCTGTTATCTGAAAATTCCAGTGCAGAGGATTACAACTAAAATAAATCTGGTTGCTGTGGGAGCCAGAAGACTGTCATTATGTCGAATTTTGTTCAGATTTGCAACCAATTTGACTAAGAGGACACCTTCGGGGAAACACCAGGTGCAGACTCCAGAGACGGGTGTCACAATAACTTACTGCTCAATTTAATTGTTATCCACATACCGAACTGTTGTACAAATTCTCTCCAACGTTTCCATTTTAATTTTATGTTGTGTTGTTGTTGTCGATGTTGATGACGATAAAAGTTGTGGTATATCGTGGTGTCAAGGTATTCTCAAGTATGTGGCGATGAGAACCACTTAGTAAAATTTGAACCACAGTAAAAAAAAAAAAACACACAAATTTTTCTCGTGTGCTAGTGTTTAATATTTTTGTCTTCTATATTTTTTTTTCTTGTTTCTGTCCTGACGAAAACAAACTTTGAAAGATAAAAAAAAATTATTGTATCCTCTAACTACATTATTCTTGCTCCTGTGGTGACGGAGACAAAACACCGTTGAAAGATAAATATTATAAGTTGCTGAAATGAAAATAACGACGTTGAATATTTTGCCTTCAAAACAGTATTTTCAAGATGAACAAGTTTGCATAAGTAATTTTTTTTTTCTGAACAGTTAGCATTGTGCTAATATTGATGTAAGTAAGTTTATTATTGTAAAGATAATGGTATAAAGCTTTATATAAGATCCGTTGTGTTGTTTTCGTTTCCTATGTGACATTCTATGGGAACATAAAAGAAACACAACAGGAATCGTCCAGGAACATACAAACACACACACACACACATATATTATATATATATATATATATATATATATATATATATATATATAAAGAAAGAGAGAGAGAGACAGAGAGAGAGAGAGAGAGAGAGAGAGAGAGAGAGAGAGAGAGACAGAGAGAGAGAGAGACCTGATTAAACTGTTGTTATTAGGTCTCCTTTAGAATAACATGATCAGAATTTTAACTTGCCGAGCACTTGAGTTCAAAAGCATGGAAGTTCAATTCACATCACTCCTAAATCCACCTACAACAACTGCAGAGAGCACTTGAGTTCAGGGATCGGTTGCTTGCACAACCAGACCCCATTCCCCATTTCAAAAAATACGACAAATAACGTTTAGAATCACTGTTAGGCTTCATCAACCAATTCATCGACATCAGTGTTATGTGCCTAACCTGCTTTTATAATAGGACACCGGTT
>CAJHNH020000586.1:77500-112500 GCA_905116865.2 Candidula unifasciata
CACACACACTCACACACACTCACACACACAATACTTTAGCTACAAAATCCAACTAATCATAAACACTCCTACAAAGTACTTGACGGGAGTTGATTCATTAGCTGGGTGCCTCTACTTCACTGTGAGATGAAAGATGTAAAAGCCACTTTTAACATATGGCTGTCAATCATTATCGGTGAGTAAACAACAAACATTTGTTGACGCTTTACAGAAGAGTGCTTTGAATTTCTTGGATAGCTGAATGAGTAATAAATCAAGATGTTTTGAGAGCCCTGGGACCGAAGACACCAAAAAGTTGTCGTCGTTGGTCATTTGTAGTCATAATATGAGAGAAAATATCAGAACAACGAATCCAGAAGTATTTTTTAAAGAACTGAAGGCTGTAAAACGTAGGCATCAACAAAGCATTTATAGTTTAAAATATCACAATGGGAGCATGATAAATAATAATGAGGAAATATGTAACAAATGAAAGAAATACTTTGACGAATTGTTAAAGGGTGAAACTACACTTAATACTATTCCACAGGAAGAGATATTAACATGTGAACCAAATATTGAAAAGGCTGATTTTGAAGAAATACTGTGTGTCATAACACGGCTTAAAAACAATAAAGCAACAGGTGCTGATGGAATTGCATCTGAACTTATACAAGAAGATGGTCATGCATTACATTTAAAGATATATCAATTAATAAAACTAGTTTGGAAGACGGAGAACTTACCCAATGAATGGAAACTGTCTTTTTTAATACCAATTTTTTATAAAGGAGACAAGTATAAGTGTGAAAATTATAGAGGAATATCTCTATTATCTGCTAGCTATAAGATATTATCGGCGGTCCTGCTAAACAGAATAAAACCATACGCCGAAGACATATTGGGAGATTACCAAGTGGGTTTACGACAGAACAGATCAAAAACAGATCAGATATTCATTTTACGGCAAATAGCAGAGCAAAACTGGAAATATAGAAGAGATGTACATACTGTTTCTGTGGATTTTAAAAAGGCGTATGATATTGTGCATAGAAAGAGTTTATGAAATGCTATGAAAGACTTTGGAATCCCAAAGAAGTTAATTACCATAACCAAACTATGCATGGAAGACACTTGTAACATAGTAATATATAAAGCCAGAAAGTCAGACCCTTTTAAAATAACATCTGATTTAAAGCAAGTTGATGCTCTGTCCTGACTTCTTTTCAACTTGGCCATGGAGAAAATTAAAAGAAAATTGAAACCAGAGTGTACCATACGAGAATCTACAAGAATATTTGGATATGCTGAGGACACTGGTATCGTTGGAGAAAATGAACTAGAGACTGTTAAAACACTGAGTCTACTTAACGAATCAGCTCAGAAACTGGAACTAGTTATCAGTCAAGATAAAACAAAATACATGATGATAACTAGACAGGGAAAGAATATAAACTCCGGCCACATACAAGTCGATAATTTGAAAATCAAACGAACGGAAACATAAAAGTACTTGGGTGCAAACTTCAACTGCTCCAACATGCTGAGAGAAGAAATACAATCTAGAATACAATCTAGAAATAAAGTATATTATGCTCTTCAACATCTGCTAAAGTCAAAGTGTCTGTCTCGCAACACCAAGATCAAAATATATCAAACGTTGATGTTTGTTTTAGTATCCAGAAGCCATGAGTTGTTAACTCTTAGGCTCGGTTTTACGGATATCGCAACCTTTCGGCCTTGATTCCATTGTAAATACCGTAAATCTGGGAGAAATGTGGCTTTTCTGCTTACCCCTGGAAGTGAACCCGGACCACAAGGAGTTCGTCACCCGGTCACAGCGTAATCCGGTTTAGCCAACTACGCTAGAGAGCCGGGCTATCAAACGTTGATAAGACCATTCGTTTTATATGGCTCTGAAACCTGGAGCACAGCTAAAAGAGTTTAAGCCTTATTACCGGTTTTCAAAAACAGTCTTACGACGAATCTTTGGACCCATCAAATATGCAAACCGCAAGGAATGGAGAGCGAGAAGCAACAACGAAATTCATAATCTGTTTAAATCACCTTTAATCACTGGCATCATAAGAGCTAATAGACTAAAATTGTTGGGGTATGTTGAAAGAATGTCAGATGACAGAGAAGTAAAAACTGTATACGCAAGGGAGATGAATGGTCGTAGACCATGAGGCAGACTAAGAAGACTATGAAGAGATAATAGTAATGTCCAGGCAGACCTTCAAACACTTAGTGTCACTAACAGGAAAGAGAAGGCCAACCAGAATGATGAATGGAGGCGGGTGAATTTTGCAGCAATGAACCTCAGGGGTTCACAATGCTAAAGAAGAAGAAGATATGAGAGAAAATCACCCACTCAGAGTAATTGCCATATTTACTGTCTATGTTTGCTTATTTAATGATAGATCTGCAGCCTACATTAATGGTGAAAAGCTGGAAACAGTTGATCATTTTGCATATCTCCGAGTCTCGAATCCACAAAGAATTAATAATAATCACTGGATAACGAAATCAACATAAGTATAAGGCATCAACAATAATGGGAAGATTATTTTTTAGTTTTTAGTTAAACTGTGGAAGAACAGAAAGCTCACGATTAAAACAAAGAGTATCAGTACATAAACTTATACATGTTGGAGACAGCCAACGCGAGTCGACAGGCACTTAGTAATGATGTTGATAGTCAGTGTTTGTTTGGCTAATAGATTTGAATTACTTTTTTTTAAACAAGAGTTCCAGTTCCGGATAATGGAAGTTTGACTTACACTCAATCCAACTGTTGCAGAGGTGTCACACTCACAGAGCAACATATTTTATGTGGACACATTACAGCATGCATATTACCCGTTTAATGTCATACTGGCCGAGTAGGCTGCCCCAGTTGGTCATTACAAGATGCCTTCAGTCTAGTAGTTCTCTGCATGCCAAAGTTGCTGTAGTAAGTCAGTTATGATCACTTCCTTGTTGTTTAGTCTTAGAAATTGGAAAGATATATCAGAGCCTTCAGTTCTCATACTGAATGTCATGTTTGAATATGCTGCACTCTGCTGTTTTCTCTCTCTCTCTCTCTCTCTCTCTCTCTCTCTCTCTCTCTCTCTCTCTCTCTCTCTCCCCCCCCCCCAATCCTTGTACACCCAAACGAAGTCTTATACAGATCTTTCACTTGCTGTGCCGGTTCCTAAATGTATACTAATGTGTGATTCTCTTTTGCAATATATCTACTTTTTTTAGCTGCATATTTTCTAACTTTACTCTCAGATTGCACTACTCCCACATTTTCTCCCAGGTCGATGTGAATAGTGTGACTGGGCTATTAAAGGGAGGCCAAGTAGATTCCTCACCAAGCGTATATGCCAGAATAAATTATGCTATAGACTTGATCTTTGTGGGTAGCTTTTCTCAACAGCTTACTAAATTTGTTCTTTTTATTTCCAACTGCCAAGTAATTTTTAATGCACCAACACTGGGACACATAGCCTCAGGTTTTCTACATTGTCTTGAGAAAGCTACTGCAGTATCAGGGACTTTTTCTAAAAGTCATGGCCCTAAACTGTCAGTCAGATCAGGTCTGCAAAATCTAGAGGTGGATGCCATACACTTCTTTGGCTGTTCACTTAACTAGTATGTTTCCCCCTCTTTATAATGACTGCACATTTGAACCACTGATACTAAACATGCAGTAAAGATATTCATAAGTCAAGATCTCGGTTCTTTTCAAATTTGCATACATGTATAAGTCAGTAATTGATGCAACTTTTGACATCTGTTTTGTAGAGAGTAAAAAAGTAAAAATTTGAATCTTATTTTGTCCTACTGCTTATGCTGTAATGTGTTACAGAGAGGAGTTAGATGTAGTTTCTTGCCTGTTGCTTGTTGCATCACTTGTATGAATGTCTTACTGTGTTTCTGTCTTGTCTCTTTCACTCTCTCCTCCCATGTCTTTTTTGTTTGCTTGGTCTCACACCTTGTAACTTGCTGTTCTCATGTGGTACACTCTAGCTGCTAGCTGGTTTTGTTCCATTCTGGCCACATGACCAAACCTTGTGATTCTTTGACGTTCTGTGAAGTAAAAGTGAGAATAGTCTTTTATAATTCTCATAATTCCCTGCTATTCCTTTGACACACAAAAATAATACACTGACCTGTGGCTGAGATTCTTAACAAAGTTGGGGGGGGGGGGGGGGGGGGGGGGGGGGGGGGGGGGGGGGGGGCATCATGTCCAATGTCCAGACTTTTCTGTGAGTGTTTGTGTTGTCCCTGCCTCATCCCTCTTTTCATTTAGGTTCTTAGTAACAAGTCATTAATTAGATTAATTTCTTGATATTAGCTTATTAGTGACCATTTTTATTTCTGTGGAAAATGAACTAATGTAAGTAAGAATGATGTTGTGCCATATTACTGCATCTGTCTGGCTTAAACACTGATTCCCTTTCTCACAGGTTTTATCAGGATGTGGAGTGTATGATGGGAGTGAAGTTCATGAATCTTCAGCGTAAGTCACTTCAACATATTTTTCAAGTTGATCCCACAGTGAGCTAGTACTGTGTTAGCCATACAAATTTTACTAGAAATAATTTAAATTAGAAAATAATTATGCTATTTAAATACTCTTTAATTATCTCTTTGAGCTTCTTTGGAGTGATTTTGGGTCAGTACGGCCATTTTCTCAACAATCATGGGTAGAACCTATGCATCATGGGACGATAAGTGTGTGCTTATTTATTTATTTATCTATACTTATCACATGACTATGACATGATTATGTTCTGTGCTTGCAGTTACACCTGGTGCACCACGAACAGGTTTCATATGAACAGGTCCAAATATATAAAAGCGGTTTCTGCTCCAGATAGATATCATAGACTTTAAAGTCTCCACGTAAAACACACATCCTTACTATCATAGGACTGTAGGTCACACTTACTTACTTACCATCATAGGAGTGTAGGTCACACTTACTTACTTACCATCATAGGAGTGTAGGTCACACTTACTTACTTACCATCATAGGACTGCAGATCACACATACCTCCTTACCATCCATCATAAGACTGCAGGTCACACATATGTCCCTATTATAGGACTGCAGGTCACTCATACGTACTTACCATCATAGGACTGTAGGTCACAAAAATGTCCCTATATCATAGGACTGCAGGTCACACATACGTACTTACCATCATAGGACTGCAGGTCAAACATATGTACTTACCATCATAGGACTGCAGGTCACACATACCTCCTTACCATCCATCATAGGACTGCAGGTCACACATATGTCCCTACTATCATAGGACTGTGGGTCACACATACGTACTTACCATCATAGGACTGCAGGTCACACATACGTACTTACCATCATAGGACTGCAGGTCACACATACTTACTTACCATCATAGGACTGCAGGTCACACATATGTCCTTACCTTCATAGGACTGTAGGTCACACATATGTCCTTACCATAATAGGACTGCAGGTCACACATACGTACTTACCATCATAGGACTGCAGGTCACACATACTTACTTACCATCATAGGACTGCAGGTCACACATATGACCTTACCTTCATAGGACTGTAGGTCACACATATGTCCTTACCATCATAGGACTGCAGGTCACACATACGTACTTACCATCATAGGACTGCAAGTCACACATACGTACTTACCATCTTAGGACTGCAGGTCACACATACATACTTACCATCATAGGACTGCAGGTCACACATATGTCCCTATATCATAGGACTGCAGGTCACACATACGTACTTACCATCATAGGACTGCAGATCACACATATGTCCCTACTGTCATAGGACTGTGGGTCACACATACGTACTTACCATCATAGGACTGCAGGTCACACATATGTCCTTACCATCATAGGACTGCAGGTCACACATATGTCCTTACCATCATAGGACTGCAGGTCACACATACTTACTTACCATCATAGGACTGCAAGTCACACATATGTATTTACCATCATAGGACTGCAGGTCACACATACATACTTACCATCATAGGACTGCAAGTCACACATATGTACTTACCATCATAGGACTGCAGGTCACACATACATACTTACCATCATAGGACTGCAAGTCACACATATGTCCTTACCATCATAGGACTGCAGGTCACACATACTTACTTACCATCATAGGACTGCAAGTCACACATACGTCCTTACCATCACAGGACTGCAGGTCACACATATGTCCTTACCATCATAGGACTACAGGTCACACATATGTACTTACCATCATAGGACTACAGGTCACACATACGTACTTACCATCATAGGACTACAGGTCACACATACGTACTTACCATCATAGGACTGCAGGTCACACATACGTACTTACCATCATAGGACTACAGGTCACACATACGTACTTACCATCATAGGACTGCAGGTCACACATACGTACTTACCATCATAGGACTACAGGTCACACATATGTCCTTACCATCATAGGACTACAGGTCACACATATGTACTTACCATCATAGGACTACAGGTCACACATATGTACTTACCATCATAGGACTACAGGTCACACATATGTACTTACCATCATAGGACTACAGGTCACACATATGTACTTACCATCATAGGACTACAGGTCACACATATGTACTTACCATCATAGGACTGCAGGTCACACATATGTCCTTACCATCATAGGACTACAGGTCACACATACGTACTTACCATCACAGGACTGCAGGTCACACATATGTCCTTACCATCATAGGACTGCAGGTCACACATATGTCCTTACCATCATAGGACTACAGGTCACACATGGCTGGTGTCATTATGGGTGCCTTAATTGTAACTTCTTTTAAGATTGAATTCAGTATCTGGGATATGCCTGGTTGGTCTCCCATCCAGACTGAGATTTTTGCAATCTTAGGATTTTATGGCAGCAACACAGAGGGATCAAACAAACATTTAAAATGTATTTTTGCACAAATTAATTTTTTTGTCACATACAATAAATTAGCCTTGTAATTGAATTTAAAGTAAAAGTTTGAAACCAGATCATTTCAAACCCGTGGAGCACCAGATAGATCATAGAAGTTACTATAACTTCAGGAAACTGAAACTTCTAAGGAAGAGAGAAATCCAGTAATCTTGGTAATTTATGCTGTAGGATAGCATTGACTATTTTTGTAATGAATTATGTTCTTTTGATTCATTAATTCATAGTCTATGTGTAAAATTGCAGCATTCTTGTCCACTTAAGCAGAGCTGGAGCAGAAGTGTCAATATTTGCTCCGGATATCCCACAGATGCACACAATCAATCATTTAAAGGGAGAACCGTCCACAACAAATAGGTGAGTTACTGTAAATTGGTATATGACATTTTGCTATTATAGTTATATATATATTATATAACAAGATACAGTGAAATATGCCTGGCAATAAATTATGCAATGTATTGTTGGTGTCTGCATTATTAAAATATTATAGTAATGTGAACAGTAAGTTATTGTATAGTTGTGTTTTAGATCTTGCTACTACGGTAAAAGCAGATAGTATATTATGATGAAATTAAAATGTAGTGGTAAAACTTTGGTGCTAATATAAGGCAGACAGTCTTTTAAGGGATAATTATGACGGACACTATCTTTCTGTTTGTATTAGATGATATTTTCTTTTAAGTTCGAAATTGGGGATCGTCTTATACATGGAATGTTGTAATTTAAAATATATAAACAAATACGTGTCGATATCCATCACCTTTCCCTCCGGCCTCCTCTCGTTGCTGGCCTCACGAGAAACCCTGATCTTGTACTCCCTTTTCAGCAGCCTCCATCCGGGACTTTGTTCCATCCATCAGGTTACCTTAGCTGCCCCCCCCCCCCCCCCCCCCCGGCTACCCAGAACAAACCCCGCCCCCTTTCCCCATAGAAACGAGTAAAGTCATGGTGCTGAAAGGGTGTAGCCAGAACTGTAAAAATGGATGTGCAGACAAAACTCTGTTTCTGGAACAAGAGCAACGTCCAGAAGTGGAACAAATGAATGAACAAACGAACAAAAAAAAACTGATGAACATCCAGAACTTTCTCATTGGAGTTTACAGCCGGTAAACATGAAGAAAGAAGAAGAAAAAGTTAGGCACTTATGGTGATAACCCTGTGCAATGAAAGGGATCCATGATGACCAGATAACCCTGTGCAATGAAAGGGATCCATGATGACCAGATAACCCTTAACAATGAAAGGGATCCTTGATAACCAGGTAACCCTGTGCAATGAAAGGGATCCATGATGACCAGATAACCCTGTGCAATGAAAGGGATCCTTGATAACCAGGTAACCCTGTGCAATGAAAGGGATCCATGATGACCAGATAACCCTGTGCAATGAAAGGGATCCATGATGACCAAACACCAGAAAATCATTTGACCTATCTTGAAAACATGATCTGGGATTTCACGCTGGCAATTCAGTGTTTTCCAACTGACAGCATCAAGTTAATAGCCACACACAAAAAAATAAGTTTAAAAAAGGGACCCTTCAAACGCCAGTGGGATATCGGGCACATACTGTTACATTCATATTCTTTTAGACCAACAGACACTTTGGGAGTGATGTGGTCAACATCATGCCGATCGCCTTTACTTCCAGGAGTCAACTTGGGAGCCAAGGACATTTGCAGATTCAAACCCGAGACCTTCGGGCTGGCAGATGAGCATCTAGTCACCATGTCACCGCTGCTGTGTCAATGGCATATTCATGACTAATTTCAGGAGTGTCTTGGAAGAATCAGCTAGAATAGCTCGTGGAAAGGTTCAGCCATTATCTGGTCTTGATGCTAAAGTCTTTGATGCCGTTCTGTTTCCTGGTGGATTTGGAGCAGCCAAGAATTTGTATGTATATTTTCACCACCTACTTTTTGTTTTTAAAAGTATACATTCGAAAGGGCCAGTTTAAATTATCTTTTTCTTTCCACTCACCAACTGTTAACTCTGGCGAAAAGTTCTAGTTTCTCATTAACTTTTTTGCTTTGGTGATGTTCCAGAACTAGAGTTTTGCGTGCACATTTCTTTTTACATGTCTGGCTCCACAATGGAGCCCTCAGACTTACTTGAGGAATATCATTTGCACAGAATGAATATGACATTGTTATTATCGTCCTGTTATAAATCATTTAGGACCAGAAGTTTATTCTTCCTATCTGTTGTACTGTACAATTGAATGAAAATGACAGTTGAAGACTATTTCAGTATAATCTAATCAAGATTACCTGATGAGTGGATTCAACTTTCTAATGTTTTCTTTTCTTCTCCTCACTCAGTAAATCTTCACTTTCTTTTGTCTTCTGTTGATTCCAACAGCTGTGTTGGCTATAAGTAGCTGCGTGTGGGGTTTCTCTTTATATGAGTCATAATGACTTTTGTGGAATTATTTTGTATCCAACATCCATTGTCAGAGATCCCCATCTGCACTAATGATTTTTATTTTGCTTATTTGATTTAGTATTCACTATCTGTTGCCAGATCCACATTTGTAGCAGTAATGTTTTTTTTTTTTTTTTTTTTTGCTATTTAATAACTAAGCCTTTGAAGAAGAAAATCAGAGCTTTTGAAACGGAAACAGTTGCAGACAGTTTCTCAAAATACCCTGAACCAAGGAGAAGAATAACAATGACAACCTGCATGACCTGAACATCAGGGAGAAATGGCTGATAAACAGCAGCAACATCCTAAAAGCTGAGATATTTCAGACTTGTCAAGCGCCGTGGGATCTGGAGAGAGAACAGTGAAGGAGGATGCAGTTTCTAGGAAGTGAGGTAGAGGCTGACCTCCAGGAATGTGGATACAGAACATTGAAAGATTCATTTGCTATGAAAGCACACAGGGCTGGAGAATTGGCTAGAGAAATAGACTTTCAGGCATGCCCTTAAGAGGACATGTTCCGTAAAGGACATGCTGATTGATTGATTGATTGAATATCTGATATCCTTTATTTGTAATCTCTTTTTAGTATTCATTATCCAATATCTGTTGCCAGATCCACATTTGCTGTAGATGGCCCTTCAATGAAAGTTAACGCTGAAGTTGAAGCAGTCATAAAAGCCTTTCATTCTGCTAAGAAGCCTATTGGGTAAGCAAATATTGCAACTAAAGATTTTTATTTTTTGGAGCCATACCTGTAATGCCATTCTATTTGTTCTTTCAGCAGTTCTTCATGGAGGAGATACTATGGGTACAACATAACATAACCCTTGACCCCTTAGGTTTGTGGAGGTGTTTTGATGGAATCACTAGCACACAAAACCTGCCATCTTTCTCTATCTTCCACTTGATGAATAAATGGATGATAATTTAGTTCTGTCCATTTCTCAGTGTTGTCATTCCAGGTCCTTCTTTTCCCTCCTCTACTTTGACCACCCCCAGTGTTCCTTCAGGTACTGTCTTTGCAATCGAAACCATTTTTATTGCAAGGGCCTGAAGGTCACAGCGCGGTGCACTAACTCCGTTGCAATGGCGAGGTTCCTGAAATAATTTTGGTACATTTTTAACTCCAAATTTTGCCCAGGCAGCACAATTTGGCTACTTTTTATCGATTTTCAACTGCCAAGGTATTTTTTTACGTGCGCAACAATACACACGGGCATCCGGTCTTACTACCTTGAGACCATGGGAAATTACTAGAAGTCTTCTTCTTTTGCTGCCTTCCTTTATTCCTATGCCCTTGTGGGTTCCAATGCAAAGATATTCTAGTTATGCTTTTCTCCAGTTTTCTTAAAGTGTGTCCTATTAAATGCCAGCATCTTTTCCTCACCTCTTGGTCCACTGAGGCTTGCTTAGTCCTCTCCCAGAGCTCTTCATTAGTTATTCTATCATACCATTTAATTCTCTCTATTCTGGACAGACACCAGTTAATGAATGTCTGAAATTGCCTTGGTTGTTCTCCATGTTTCCGCCCCATAAAAAAGTACTGATTTAACATTAAAATAACAAATATTAAGTTTAGTATTTCTTTTAATTTTTTTTTGACCTCCTCCTAGTGCTGTAAAAGCTCGTCTTGCCTTTTGTATTCTCATTTTAATATCTGTCGGTCCCCCCATCTTTATCTACATTACTTCCCAATTAGGTGTATGACTCCACGTCTTGGAGTGGGGTGCCATTAGGAGAAATCGCATTACTATTTGCCCAATTTATTCTCATTATCTTTTTCCTCTATGGATTGTCAGACCTAGTTGCTGTGATCTCGCATCTAGTATATTTAATTTATCTTGCATCTTATTCCGTGAATGGGACAGAAGAGAGATATCATCAGAGAAGCCCAGATCATCAAGCTGTTTTGTAGGGGTCCACTGAATTCCATTCTTTGTGTTAGCAGTTACTGTCTTCATAATTCAGTCTATAGCCAGTAAAAATAGGAGAGGCGAGAAAAGAAATTCCTGTCGCACACCTGTTTTTATTTCTCTGTTATGTGAAAAATTTGCAGCCTTCACCAGGGTTTGAACCTGAGACTTCTAGGACTCGAGGCGGATGCCATACTTCGAGACCACTCAGCCCTCTCTAGGCTGTCATATCAAGGTACTGTGGGTGGTTTATCATTAATGATTACATATTTTGTGGCATTTTTTTATCTTCACTTACTAAATGCTTTTTCAAGATGTAGCTCTCAAAGAATGTTAAGGACTTTAGCAGTTTCCCTACCTCCATAATTTTCTTGCCTAGCTGTTTTTACCGCCCTCAGTACGCTATCTAGGCCCATGCCTTATCCAAGAACAGCTTCAATATTTTATTTGGCTTCCAAGACTTAATATTGTTTATGGTCCAGGTTCCTTTGAAGCATGTAGAATCATTTGTTTTATTCATGTAGAATGTGTGTTTTTTTCTTCTTGGGCCATGTTATTTTAATATTCTTCTGTAGCATGTATTTATGGGCAATCTTGATTTTCTTCTTTAACGATTGTTAAATGGTACATGATTTCATATCTAAAAAAAATGTGTGCTGTCAAAGTTGTTACTTTTGTATGTTTGCTGTTGGTGTTCTCTGTGTTTTTTCATCATCATCATCATCATAAACCACTTCTGTGTTCTTTATATTGTTTAAACTCTGTATCTCTGATCTTTTTTTTCATCTTCTTTAGAAAACCTAGCCATTGAGGTTCACTGCTGCAGATATCAGGCACCTCTGTTCAGCTCTGCAGATTAGCTCTCTCTTTCCAGTCAGTGACTCCGAGTGTTTGTAGGTCTCTTCAACATCTTCTTGGCTGGCTGTTATCTGCCATTATCTCTCTGTGTCCCAACCATTGCAGTCTATTAGCTTCTGAGAAACACATAACGTAAGTCTCTCCCGCCCCACCCTATATGCACACTAGCTCACTTCTGATTGGTAGTTGCTGAGCCCCCTGACTTTGCACAAGGTCAGAGGGGTGTTCCCCAATGAGATTGATATCGTGTGTTGGGGAAATCTTGAGGCCGCAGGAATGGAATGAAATGACTGGCTGTCTCTCTTCTTTTTGTGAGTGCCGCTTACTATATATTAAGTTGTTTATTATCATACTGCTGTTGTTACTGTTGCAAAATTAATTATTTTGACAGCTTAGAAACACTTATGTGGTGATATTGATTTACTCTAGCTAGTCTACAGACTCACAGTTGTTAGAAATGGCTTTAGTAGGTTTTCTGTAGCATTTCAAAGTGAGCAGCCATATGATATAGTAGTTATTCAGTATATTTTCTTAATGTATATCTTACATTTATTTGGTGATGACTGCCAAAATAGATGAGAAAAGAACAAAGGGAAGGAAGAGATATAAATACCTGGATGGCTTGGCCATTTGGATAGGGTGAGATATAGAATCTTGAGAAACAAGACATTTCGGTACAATATTTTTTACTTACCCCAAACACAGAGAATCTGTGGGAATTCCACAGCTGACTGGAAGTCCACTATTTCAAGGGGTGCAAGTGTGCTGTTGCTGTCGTTTTCTTCTAGTGTTTTTTGGTGTGGCATATATCTGTCTATGCCGGGTTTGATCCCAGCTGCGGCCCATGCGCCTTGTGTTGGTTTCGACAGTGGTATCAAGAAAGCCGACCGTCCAGAAAGCAATAGCAAACTACTGGACGTAAATTTGCCTAGAAAAACTACACAACAGCCAGGGGCTGTTGGGGTTGGTTCTGCAACGTCCTGTTAAGGATTTGCAACTAACCTTATATATCTGTCTGTTGGTGCGCATCGGCTGCTTGTTGATGCGCATTTGCCCGGTGTACAATACTGGTCATGTTATTATAACATTTTGTCATGAGTTTGTGAAGCGTAGTTGATATCAAATTCTCCTTACAAATGAAAGGTGCTGCGTTCAGTCCCTACATGGCTTGTTTTTTTTGTTTGTTGTTGTTGTCTTTGTTTTGTTTTTATTAAATGTAAATCTTTTTTTTTTTTTCTGATTAACGGTCCCAAATTATTGAGGCCGAAAATATACCCTACCAGAGCCTCAGTCACCTGTAAATTGCGGACCTCTTTCCGGTGATTATACCGCCACCATGGCGCGAAGGGAAGCAAATAAAAAGGAGGAAGCTGCAGGAGATGTGGTAGCAGCTGCTTGTGAGTCCCAGCCATCGCGTAGCGGCACGGGGATACTCTCGGTGGTGGCGGAATAGCCGCCGGAAAGAGGTCCGCAATCTGCCGTAGGGGTATGTCCAGATGACAGGTGGACTTTCGATACCGGCAAAAGGTCATGTGTCTTTCTAACAGCGATAATACACCATCTATCTGATGGTTGTTTCTGTAACGTCTCGTTCTGTGCAGAATGTCCTGCTGTTGCAGGAAGGCAGTGCTGGTCTCCTTGGCTCGTAAAGATGCTACTAATTGTAGAAAATTTATGGCTGGAACGAACGGCAAACAAAGATTAAAACTGTTGCAACCAGATGCGGCAAAGATTAAGACTGCTGACACACAGTAAACACACATCATAAGAGGCCTCAATAAGCGATTGCTTTTGCGATGCACTCTAGAAGGAAAAAAATTCCCCTGGAAATTATTTGAATGTCACTTGTGATGTCACCGTGACATCATGGGGTGAGTTAAAATTATTGTACCAACATTTCTCCCTGTTCTGACACAGGTGGTTTAAAATTTATGATTATACATTTGTTCCAGTTTGTGCTGCATCGCTCCAGTTTTGGCTGCCATGGTTATTAAAGGGTGCGAAGTCACGGTAGGCTCAGACAAAGAAGAAGGAGGCCGTTGGCCGAATGCTGGAACTGCAAGTGCCATCGAAGCTCTTGGAGCTAAGCATGTGAGGAAAGATGTCAAAGTATCCTTTTCAGGTCACTAGAAAATGTCAGAAATATTAATATTTGAACATCGTTCGCATCCTTCCATCTTTTGAGACAGTAGTGTTATATTGTGCTATGAGGAGACTTGGGACTCACACCCCATGGCGATGGCGAATGTGACTAGCATTAAGGAAGGTTTTCCACAATTAATGCATGGAATTTCAGGGCCATTGTTGCCATCATTTATATTTAGCCTGTTTCTTCTCAAAAACTTGCCTCTCATCCTTTCTTCAATAATTTCTTCCTTTATTCTTATCCCCTTCCTGATTTGCTTTCTCCACACAACATGGTCCATTGCATTTTTTTCCCGTGAATATACCTTACTACCTGTATCATTCATGTCCCTCTTGCACACATCTTTATATTGTAGTAGAGGTTGGCCTTGACATCATCTACACATCTGTAATTCGCCATAAAGGATGTCCTTAGGGACTCTGCCACATTCCATTCTCTAGGTGTAACCCAGCCACCTGAGCCTTTGTAGACTGTATAATGATTGGCATGGTTAGTCATTTTAATCATGGAGCTGTTGAAGAGACAGGAGCACCAATGGATCTGTTTGGAATGCTGTGATGACAGTAATCACTAATCACTGATTTGAGAATACTTGAATGTGTGTTAAGAAAGAAGCATGTGTGTACATGGCTTTGACTTTTATGTTTAATTGGTTGATGGACTGTTGTGATCTAGTCACTGAATCACTGGGGGAATCTGTGGCTGAGTGATTAAGCAGTTTGCCTTATGCTCTGAAGGCTGCAGGTTTGTTTTTTGAACTGCATCATTTGATTTTTCTGCATCTGCTGCTGCCACTTCTTATTTACTTTATTCTGCAGTGGATCATAGGCCCTAACCCACTTACGAAGTTGATCTATCTTTAACTGTCACCTGCAGCTGATCCTATCCTCCCCATGGTTTTAGCTTCACTCTCTAGTTCCCTACTATTTGTGTTTTCAGATCAGTGTGTATTCCTTTGACCCTGTGGGTTCTAGTGCAAAGACATTCTAGTTATTCCTTAATCATGGGATTATGTCGCAATTAAATATATAAATTTACAATACGAGGCAGAAAGGTTTGCAATGTAAGTTAACATTGCTGACTTACGGGAAAGGCAAAATGATGCTTCAGCTTCACGAGAAGAGAAGGCTTAGCTATGAGAATACCAACCAGATGATGCAATAGAGGTTGAAAAAAAAATTATTATGTCTTGAGCTGAGAGCGTTACAGTTTTCTTTAAAGTGTTACCTACCTTAATGCACTCTTCTGTTGTGCAAATTTGCTGCAATGTTAGTTTTATATGCCTGCTCACTAACTTTTTCATTCCTTCACCCACTAACTACCATATTACTGTCACTTAGGACTTTTTCGAAGGATCCGTTGCTTGGACTTCTTTTGACTCTCTATCTATGTCACTGAGTAGGCGAATACAGTATGTAAAAATAATGATGACTAGCTCCCACATACAAATATTACCAACTGTAATCACAATACTAAACATGTAAGTGTCATTGTTCTGTTTTATGTTTAGATGTAAGATACCAAATATACCAGTATTTTGATTATTTAATAACATCTCATAGTTGTTCTATTAGGTCTTTGAAATATTTATTTCTCAATTTTAGGCTTTAAAAAAACTTATACATGAAAAATATGGTTCACCTGATAATGGTAGTCATATTAATGGCCAACTTATTGTGTAGTTGAATCTTTTTTTTTCTTCTTCTCCTTAAGGAAGGCAGGCTTTAGTGCATCCACTGCTTTCTTTGGGAATATTGTTTGCTGAGATCCCAAATCTCTTCCATGGTTTGACTCTCGTATTACTATCTGAAAGCCACAGAAGTGATCTTTTATCTAAAACACCTGTTATGGAACTCAAACCCTCTTATGTATGTTGAGAACTGTAAATGTGAAACCATTTCTCTAGCCTCTATGCCACAGAGTTGCTATTCGTTACTAATATTTCATATACTAATTATGGTGCTGTGTGTAAAGTGTCCTGGAACTATTTTCTGTGTATCATTACACCAGTATGTCACTGGCCATGCAGAATGTAAGATGTGGAACAAATAAAAAATATGTCTTTCCTTAATTCAAGTTCAGGAAATCCACACTGACACACAAAACAAGATCGTTACAACCCCAGCATTCATGTGTGAAGCACCTCTGCATGAGATATTTGACGGTATAGGAGCTATGGTCAGCAAAGTTCTTGGACTGACCAAATGCAACTAACAGAGCTAAAGACATTCACTCTCAATAATTGTTGTTTGTGTATACTTATTAGTTTAGTGTCATTTGGTTTCCTACAGTCAAGGTCTGTTTATGTTTATCATGTTGATGGTGCAGATAAGTTTAGTGTCAGCTGTTTTCTTAGTGTCATTGTCTGCTTATTTATTCCTTGTGCATCTGTGAGTGTATTTGTATGTCTGTGTGTATGTCTGTGGCTTTGTATGTATCTGTGTGTAGCTTTGTGTGTATCTGTGTGTGTCTCTATCAGTGTGTCTATTATATAATATCTTCGTGTGCGTGTCTCTGTTTGTGTCGGTTTATGTGTCTGCGTGTATGTCTGTGTGTCTGCATGTGTGACTGTGTGCAACATGAGTGTTGCTTATGTCTGTGTATGTGTCTGTGTTTCCCTGTCTGGTAATCTGGTAATCCTAGTTTCAGCTTCATAGCAAACGGGTCACCCTATAGTTGCTCTGCTCCTGTGTCAACAAAAAAAACACGTAGCTCACAGTGTCACGTCATGCACTCAACTCAGAAGCTGGGTGACGAAACTATATCCTTCCAGTCTACAAATGGAGCAAAAATGCAATGGGCACCGTCTGGCAGAAAAAAAAAACATTTGCCACTGCTAAATAAAAAAAAAAGAGGTGGCCGTGCTTAGCGTCCATTTTGACCTGAAGCATTATATGAGGGTTAATAAACGGTCACCCTAGCAGTACCCTCATTATTAGCTGGGGAAGGGACTTAGGACATTACATCCACCAGCAGGCGTCACCCCTACAACTACCTGACTGTCTTCGTTACGACTGTTCACCCAACAGCCATGCAGTTCTTTGGCACGAATGAGACACCTTGAACTTGGGTTTCGGACTGCCGACTCCCTACAATATGTTATTTTATGTTTTGTTATTACAGTTGATGTCACTGCACATTGGGCATACTCATGCGTGCTCAGTTCTACGAAGCAGCAGCTACTCCAAAGTGCTTCTACTAATTGTCCCCATGAGAAGCTGGTTATATTGTCTCCTTTCTCGGCCCCGAAGACAGCAAAGACGTGCATCACCATACTTAACTCCCATGTCTCGCAATTGTGTTAGTGTCAGGGATTCCTCATTCTCCACTAGCCCAGCCCGTTCAGTGTTGACGATATCTGCTCTGTCCATGCTTTTCCCCGCAGTCCTTAGTGCAGTGCTTGCCAGTTGGTCCGCTCGCTCATTTCCCTTTACGCCCGCATGACCCGGTGTGTAGGTCCAGGTCACAGAAGTTAAGTGCGATTTCCAAATGCTTTCTATCCATTCAGAGCGCATACTGCCTGTTGCTATCTTCTGAAGCATATTTATTGAGTCTGAGATAATTACTGCCAGTGTGGCGGTTTGCTCAAATACCCATGCTAAAGCTCTAGAAGCAGCGGCTATTTCCATCGTCATGCTTGATGTGTTTGTCTGGTAAGCGCCGCTGTCCTCATGTATTGTTTTCCCCCTTCTTTGCGCTGTGTATGCCCATGCTGACCTTGATCCGCGCTTCACGGATCCATCTGTGTAGATGATGATATCATTTGGGTTTCTGCCTGCGCGTGTGAATGTGTTTGTGTGTGTGCCTGTGGCTGCATGTGTTTGCATCTAAGTGAGGTTTATGCCTGTGTGCATCGGTGTGTGTGTTTGTAGGTGTCTTTTTGTGTGGTTGTGTGTGTGTGTGTATTTAGCTGTATGTGTCTGGGATGTATGCATGTGTTTTAGAGCGTGTGTCTGTGTGGGTGACTGTGTATGCGTGTGTATGTATGTATGAGTGTGTATGTACGAATGTCTGTGTGCATGTTCGTATGTATATGGATGTATGTGTGTATTGGGTGCCTATGTGTGTGTGTGTCTGTGTGTAAGTTGGTGAATGGGTTTGCGTGTGTATGTGGGTGTGTGTGTGTTCGCGCCTGAGCGTGCGCACATATTTTACCACTCATGCTTTTGTTTTTGACTTGATATTCATAATATGAATATTATTACATGAACATAACATGTTTTATTGATGAAATACGACTGCTGTATAAAAGATGGGAGTTTAGAAGAGCCGAATGTAAGACAGGCCTGCATGCCTAATTTGTGACCCTTTGAAAAAAAAGTTTGTTCGTTCATTCGTTCCTTCATGTTTGCAGTACAGATGAGTTTAATGTCAGTTGTTTTCTTACTGTCAAGGTCTTTTTATTTATACCATGTTTGCAGTATAGATGAGTTTAATGTCAGTTGTTTTCTTACTGTCAAGGTCTGTTTATTTATACCATGTTTGTAGTACAGATGAGCTTAGTGTCAGCCATTTTCTTACTATCATATATATATATATATTTACATCATGTTGGCTATACAATTGAGTTTAGTGTCAGCTGTTTTAAAAGTCTGTTTATGTACATGACATTGGCTATACAATTGAGTTTAGTGTCAGCTGTTTTAAAGGTCTGTTTATGTACATGACATTGGCTATACAATTGAGTTTAGTGTCAGCTGTTCGTTACTGTCATGATTTGTTTATATATATCATGTTGGGGATGCAGATGAGTAAAGTATTAGATGTTTTTCTTACTGTTGAGATTTCTATGTATGTGTGTTTATAAATCATCATCATCATCATCAGTTTCCACTTCTGCCATTAAGCATTGTGAGGAGGAACAGTTTGCGATCCTTTGCTTGATGAGCAGCAATGGCTATTGTCTTTTTATGTCGATGTGAAAGCTTTTTAATGTCATCAGTCCATCTTATTCTAGGGCGATCTCTTGCTTTCACTTCAGACCTTTTCATGTTTTGCACCTGCCTTGGTAGTTGGCTGCATTCTTACTACAGAACCAAACCTTTTTATTGTGTGTTTCTCAATTAATTTGCTGCGTGATGTTGCTCCTATAGTCAGATTGGGGCATATAATATAAGTGACAGCTTGGATAGGAAAATGCACGATGTGGGAGTCTCATTTTCTTTCAGGCAGGCTCTGATGAGAGCGACGATCTGCACATGACCTGCCACCTGACAATATGTTGTTCGCTATACACATGAGTTTTGTTATAGTTGTTTACTTACCGTCACCGTCTATCTATGAAGACTTTTTTTTATGTTAGGGAACTTTGTGCTGGCTGCTGAAGATGGGGAGGAAGCACTTATAGGGATGTTCTGAGTACTGTAAAGTTGATTATTGACTCAAAATTGTAATTTCATTGTTATATTTCTTTTTGTGAATCTTTATTAAAGAACCATAATGCATAGTGATGTCTGTGGCTTAGGCGTTGAAAACAAGCTCCGTAATGCCGGGGTGCCAAGTTTGAACCAGCAGCGGGCCTTATTGGTTTTGACAGTGGTATTGAGAAACCGACCGTCCAGAAAGCAATAGCAAACTACTGGACGTAAAATAACCTAGAAAAACCACCACAGCCAAAAATTACTGGGGTTGGTTGTGCAACATCCTGTGAAAGGACTCAGCTAACTTTAAAAAGCATAGTGATTAGTGCACTACTTCTTCTTTTTGTTCTCCCTGTCAGTGGTTCCAAGATGAGAAGGCCAGCCACAGGTCTAATGAAGTCTGTTGTGGGATGTGTCTTTTAGTGATCAGTACAGCTTGGTTTACTATTGGAATGCCAACCAGCCAAACCTGGGACCTCTCTGCTGCATGTAGAGAGCATGTCTGGAGTGTGCTGTCTGTGTTCCATATTTTGTGGTGCCTGTCTACCGGTGCAAAGTTCTGAATCCCCAGGCAGTCACAACAGTTGTTTGGGTTTAATATACGGCAGAGGATTGAATATTCTGATCATTACAGCTCTGGGGTCAACCAAGCCTCATAGAAGTGAATACAGGAGCAATGAGCTGAAGGAACTGACATAGCACTCAGGACATTCCCATAAGTGCTGCATCCCCATCTTCAGCAGTAAGCACAGAGTTCCAGTTCCTATGGTACCCCTATGAATAGACTGTGAGCCATATACTTGTATGACATATGGCACAACAAGACAATGAATGGTGTTTCATTTAAAGACAGTGTAAAGACAGGTGGCTAGTCCCTTGTAATGTGAAAATTGAACATAGATAAAAGACATTAACATAGTCATGTAACGGACAATGGCCACATAAATAAATTATGGCATAAGAATAATTCGCAGAAGCTTGTCTGAGTTTACCATGTAAAGCAGAGCTTTCCAAAATGTTCATGTTGGTCACACTGTTTTTTTTTTTTAGATAAACATAATTTTGCGGCACAGTAACTATAACTTTTGATTTTTATTTTGTCTAGTGTGTCCTTCTATCTCTCTACTTCGAGTGCCGATCAATACATTCTCCCCTGTGTGGGTTCCTGGGCCCTATTATAGGGAAAACAAGAATAAACCCGCTGCTTACCCACAAGTATGTCGTAAGAGTTGACTAATTAGAAGCTTCCTTCAAAGTCAGAGTACATCTGCCTAAGAGCCAAGTAACCAACAGTCTGCACACAAATTTGTCAGATCTGTCAAACGGATTCACGCGCAGCACTCAGGTTCTAGAACAGGACTGCAGTCCAGAAGTGGACGAACAACCAGGACTGTCCACCAGAGTTTACAGCTGGTGAACGCAAATAAGAAGAAGAATACATTGTCTCTCTGTTAATTATATATGTAATTAGGTAATAGTCTACTGGCTCTTCTAGCAAACCAGAGGTCAAACTAACCCTTTAAAAGAGATAGTCTGTGGCTTAAGCCTTGCAAATGTATTTTGTAATGCAGGGTTGCCGAGTTCGATCCAGACTGGAGGCAGACCAACTTGCTATGTTTTAAATAGTGGTATCAAGAGCTGACTGTTCATAAGCAATGGCAAACTCCTGAACGTAAAATGTGCCTAGAAAAAAACTCATCAGCCAAAAATACCGGGGTTGTTTCTGCAATGTCCTGTAAAGGATGCACATCTAACTTACGTTTTTTTTTTAATAACAGATATTACCCCACCCCACACGCACGCACACGCACACACACACAGAGAGGGAGAGAGAGAGAGAGGGAGAGAAAGAGAGATACATACACATTGTAGTAAAGAAATGCTTCACGACACAATCTTGTCTAAAGACAAATTTGTTATTTATATTAAAAACATATAATATTCTTCTTCTCTTTATCTGTTAACCCTTCAGATGTCAATGGATATATAAGGTTCTGCTCCTTGCTCTTCTGGCCACCTCGGCGATAGACACATGGTGCTGTTGTCAAGTTTCTCTGATGTTATCTTCTTTTTGGTCTTCCTTGTGCTCTACATCCTTCTCTTCTTTTCATCATCATCATGTAGCAGGTCCTTTGCAGAACGTCGCTCTCATCACAGTCTGCCTGAAAGACACTCGGTCTCTCGCCAGTTCTCCCGCCGCATGTACTTTCATACTCAAGGAGTCACTTATATCCTGTGCCCATCTTCGTGTTGGTCGGCCTCTGCCCCTCCTTCCTGGTACCATGCCTTCTGCTATAATTTTTTCAAATCCGTTGTGGCGCTTGATATGACCAAAATATTTCAGCTTTCGAGAAAGGATGCTGTTTATTAGCCAATCTTCCTTGATGTTCAGATCTTTTAAGATGTCAATATTTCTTATCTTCTTTGTCCAAGATATTCTGAGAATCTTTACTATAGCATTTTAGTGTATGTTTTGTATTGGTTGATGTCACAAAGCATTTTTCTCCAAATAAGCAAACCATTTGATTTTCTGTCTTTGTATTTAATTTAGAATTGTTCTGTGCCGACTTTTTCTCTGATTACCTTTTTCCTGATTTAATCTCTTCTGGTTGCTCGAGCATTACTTATCAGACATCTCATGCCTGTCTTTACTAATGTTCTTTTCTGGTTTGTTGAGAATGTCCATGTCTGGCACTGGTAGCATAGAGTAATATTTACAAGATTAATATTATTAATTTATGTTTGTGGGGACACACTGCAACCAACACACTGATGTATCATGACACATAGTTTTGAAAGCTCTGATATAAATGTTTCACTATGGTATGGTAGAATTTATGGTGTATATTAATTATTCCTTCTTTACCATAATGATTCCTATATGTGATCTATGCATATATAAAAACATTTGATGAAGACTTTAATAAATTAATAAAAGACCATTTTGTTTTGATTACAGTTATTTTTATTTGCTTGTTATTGAAACAAGTTACTTGATGTTTTCATTCAAACCTGGTTGTTTTCCAGTTGAAATTATTATAGTGTTTATTGAAACAAATCACTTCATTTTTTTTCAAATCTGGCTGTTTTCCAATAAAAATTATTTGTATGTCTTTTTTTTTACTAAAACAGTCAGTTCATGTTTTCCTTCAAATCTGGCTTTTGTCTAATTCATCTGACAGTAGCAATGTGAGGAACTTAAATTTACTTGTGCAATTACAGTTATCTTTTGACTCCAACATATTTTGTGTTTTAAAGGTTGTGTCAGGACTTTTGTTTTCCTGGCTTCTGCACGAAGACTTTTCATCCTGATCTGGGTTGTTAAGTTTACCTTCTTTGCAAATTCTGGCGTCTGGCAAATTGTTGGAACATAAACCTTTGTCTGTGTGTGTGTTGTGAACTGCTAAACTATTCTCACACAATACTGATGATATTTCACTTCTGTCAGTTTTGATCCCATTCTTGTTCACAAACTGATTAACATTGTGCATTTCACAACTTTTGCATGAGTCCCCTTCTTCAGATTCAGCTTCGGTGATTAGTGACTGCAGATCATTAGCTTCAGCATTTACTATTGAAACCTCTGGACTAGCTGTGATAGTTTTATCTGTGTCATTGCCTACTGCCCCTCGTCCACACAAATAATAAGGTGCATACGGTAATCCCCAGCTTGGACTGTGCAGTGTCTTTGGAGCACTGTTGCTTACTTTGCTCGTCACATGATAAAATCTTTGGCGTAATGGCGACAGTGCCAACCCATGGTTTTGAAGTGAGGTCAGAGGGATTTTACTGTAAATTCTGGAATTCTCCAGTGAGGCAGACTTAAAATCGCAGTAATGTTTCGGTAGAAAATCCAGATGCACTAATGAACTTAAATCCTGTTTAGCTTGACTGTTATCTTCTTTACGTGCTGTTTTATGCTGAGCAAGCAACATTCCAGACTTTAACATTTTAGAATTATTCATGCATTTATCCGAATTTATGTCAACATTTTCTGAAGTACTGCACAAAAGTGGAGGTAGAACTTGTTTGTATGTATTTGTACCAAATGTTTCTTTGTTACTTTTCATATGTGATTGTGTTTCAGTGTTTGCAACAGTTGCAATCCTTAATAGATGGTGATTAATTTCTGATGCCTGTAACTTCTTGTGCAAAGGAAGTTTTGTCCAAGGAAGCTTACTGGAAATAGATTTTTTTAAACTTGCCAAAGACAGCTGTGTGGCTGTTGGATTGGGTAGATTAAAAGCCTCTTTGGGTTTTAATGACTCCTGGTCTGGTATCCCTCCAAGAGCACATGGTTTTGGTTTGGGGTAAACTGGCACTCTTGTATCTAAGTATGGTGGTGACAACATTTGAACTTCTGATTTTTTCAGGGATGCGACTGGTGGGTGGGGTTTATGGCATACCAAGATGCCTGACTGTGAATGAAATGCTACTTCAGCAGTCATACAGTTTTCTCTTTGGTCAGGTTTAGCTCTTAATGTGTTGACATCTGATAGATCTCTTGACTGCTCTCTGCTCATTCTCTTTAAAACTCTGGTGGGGCCGTACCTGATGTCTGACTCACTTGTGATGTTTTCACAGTTGTTGAGGTCAGTCTGGTGCTTCTTCCGCTTGTGCTTCTCTTGCATTTGGTCAGACGTTTGAACATTAGGCTGGGAAAACATGACTTTTTGAAAAGCTTTTTGGTGTTCTGAACCATTAGATTGATACAGCATGTTACTCACTGAACTTGAAGAAGATGTATCATTTGGCACTTTCCTGGATAAACATGTACATTTTCCTCTGGGAAACATCTGATACAAATGGCCAAAATTCTTTTTACGTTTTCTCCTACGTTTAATGCAGTCCCGCTCATTTGTTTTACTTGCATATTTTGTGAAACCATAAGTCGCATACTGAAACTGAGGCTTTCTTGAAGTGTCATCAAATGAGGGTGTTTTATGTCCACTGGTAGCAAGCAACTTCATCTTGTCGATCACTGATTTATTTTTAGATACTAAACTAGCTTGCAAACACATTGCCAACTTTGAATTTTCTGTGCTCTCATTTGTTGCTAATGCTCGCTCTCGGACACTTTCTTCATTGTCCATTTTAAGAGTTGGTTTAATTTTATTAAACGAATAATGCTTTTGAAACAATGACAAAATGTAAGAATGAAAGGAAACTGATCTTGCTATAGGTCTCCGTTGATATCTATGGCCATGTTTAAATGACAATTCTGAGTGCCTTCTTTTGTTTTCATGTAAATAGTTGTTACACCAGACGTGGTCTTCCATAGGTAGTTTATCAAGCATGAGTATCAATAACCTGGCTGTCTGAATGATTTGATTGCGCCTGATTTGTTCTATGTTGGTTGAGCTTGCTGCATATTTAATTTGTGATACTTTTGGTTCCAAATACAGTTGGGCAGGCAATGATGTAGTGCTCCATGAGGCAGATGAACATTTTAAATATTCTGATGTGGATACATTCACATCTGATAAACTATTCCTGGAACTAGCAGACGCCAATGGTAGACTGCTGTGTGCATAAGAAGAAAGACTGTTTTGTTCATCATTGTCAGAACTGCTGTTGTCATCTTCTGACTCAAATTTTGCATTGTTTTGATTTCTTATCGTTGTACCGGTGAAGCTGGTCATGTGTGGGTCTTCACTTGAAGACAAGCTGCAGCCATTTTGTTGATGTTCCAAAGGAACACCAGGAGAGGAGCATCTTGCTTGATCTGTTCCTCTCACAGTTTTATTCACGCGGTTTGTATTATTATTGATAGAGCTTCTGTCATCATCACTTGAAAGCATTTCTGAAATCTGGTTAAGTGACTTTCTACCATCTGAGGAAACTTGGATCCGCTTGTTTTCTGGATCATCAGACAAGACAGGTTTGTGTAGCACAAGATACTTACTGTCTAACTCAGGCTTGGACACAGCAAGGGTCAATGGCGATTGCTCATTTGATTGGTTGCTGCATTGGAAGATAGTTGACATAGGGGCAAACTGACCGTCAGCGTTTGCTTGCACATTTAGATTGAGTTTGTGGCTTACTGGCACTTCCTCATGGTTGTCCATATGTTGACTTTCTTTTACTTTGATTCTTTTCTCAACTAGCCGGCTGAAGTAAGATCCCCTATGCCTCCTACAAATATTCTCTTCATGTACTGAGGTTAAATCCTTATTCACTATACTGGTGTGGCCACTTAATAAGTGCCTTTGCTTTTCATGTTCAGTGGATATATGTTTTCCAAAATGGATATAAAAATTAGGCGATAACATTGTTCTGTTAGAAATATCATTACCTGACAAACGACAATCATCATCCATGGAGACTTTTGGTGGACTTTTATCAGCTTCTTTGGCCAGTGACAAGCTGCAGTGACCATTATTGCTACTGTTAGACCTGTTCTGGTTACGGGTGAATTATAATTCTGGTCACCGTAAGCGGTTGCTGTAGCTTCTTCAATGTCCCTATGTAATAATAGGCTCTGTTGTGGTTTTTCATATTGACCTTCCGGTGTTGGGACCTTTGAAACAGCAGTGCCACATGTCAATAGACAGTTATCTGATATAATTTGTGTTCGCATGTTATTTTGATGGTGACTTATTGATATTGCCGCAATAGTGGGTTCATTTGCCAGAGATGTTATAGTCTCTATTATATCTCGTCTGTTGACAGTAAATGAGAATAGTTTATCATCTGCTTGACTGTCTTTTGATTTATTAGTTAAGAGGATTAAATTATCATCAATATTCTGTTGTCGCCTGACCTCATCTGACATGCCAATGTCTGATTTACTTGTTTGTTGACCTCTTACTTCCTGTACTCTGGACAGTGAGGTATTTTTCTTTGGGTTGTCTTCCTGGCCATTCTTAACAATACCCTTATTATTCAGAAAGCCAGTTCTTGAAGCCTCGTGTGAAGACAATTGTGCTAGCACGATAACATTACTTGATGTGTTTCGATCATGCATATGTCTAGTAGCAGAAGATGTGATAGAGAGCCAGCTATGCGCATTATTTACTTCGCGCTGTCTTTCTTGGTGTTGACCAGGCTCTGAACATTTCTGCCCACAGAGTTTACCCTCCTTGTCCAGAAACTCCTGTCTGACGCTAACAGTCTGATTCACAGATTCGCTCAGCGATAGCGATGAATTCAAGTGGGATCTTAATGACCTAGTTTTTGTTTTCTGTCTCTTATGACTCTTCGGAAATGGGTATATTAGCCTGCTGACACCTGCTACTGAGTTTATAGGCCTTCTGAGGCTTGAATTGTGGACATCTGGGTCACGTTTGGACACAAACTTGTAGGCTCCACTGTTTGATGACTGCCGGAAATTGACGCCTTGCCTGCTAAAATATGTGGGAGAACAAGTACATGAAGAAGTAGTTGATCGAAATATGCTTTCTTCATCATCTTCCCAGGCACTTCGCAAAGGCGTGCTGTGTCCTAACGTATCCAGCCACCATTTCAGAAAAACTGCCTTTGCCGGCAGTGTGTGCCGCTTGTGTAAATTTCTTAATTTTTGAAAGTGATCCTGTTCTATAGGCAAAGTTCTAAAAACTTCTTTTCTGCTGTCTAATGCAAACCATGTGGCGGATTCATGATGTGTTGGGTTTGCTGTGTATGTTGAATGACTATTGAATGTTGACTGTTTATCGCTGGACTTTGATTTGTTTATATTTTCACAAGATTTAGTAGGGTAATAGTTGCATGCTCTTCCACTGCTGGACTGTGTGGTATTCTTTGCATGGTCCACATAATTGTCCATGCTACGTCCAGCATATGTGCCTGATTTAATCACAAAAAAGCTGTTAAGTACAACATACGCACATACAGATAACTTCTTTTTCTGCTTCGCCTTCGCCGGCTGTACACTCCGTTGGAAAGTTTTGATTGTTCATCCACCTCCTGACTTTAGTCTTATTCCATAACCGGAGTGTAGCGTGCACATCCCTTTTCTGGATCTAGCTTATTAAGATGCAGACTGTTGGTTTCTTGCCTCTCTGAAGATGCACTTCTACTTCAAAGGATGTTCTCACTTAGTTGATTCCTATGACATGACTGTCGGGGGAGGTAGTGGGTGGGTCAGTTCTTGTTTCCCCACAACGGAGCCCCAGAACCCATAGGGTAGGAGGATAGATCTTCTTTCTTCTTCTTTGGGTTGCTGGAAATAGGTTTTCTATATCTGCTGTTCTGTCTCTGCTATGAACTTCAGTGTCTGTTGTATTTCAAACAGCGACCCGTAAAGTTTGCATCGATGTTTCTCATGGGGTGGAGACAAAAAAAGGGGGCGGAGGGTGTAGGTGAAAGTTAAATCCCATGGAATCCAAAATTGCTAGGACCGTGACTTGACTGGATGTGGTTGCTTTACAACTCAGCAAGAAGCCTGTGATTTATGCCACGAGCACAGTAATATAGGGCACAATTTGCTGGAGTGAAGGAAATATGGACTCCAAAGAAAACCATCAAATAACCAAATGAATCTCTAAATTACCTATCAAAATGGAGACAAAAAACTTGTTGCACATAAACAGCTCCCTGAGAACTGCATGGCAAGGTCAAGCAATATATTTACTAGCACTAAAACCCATAAATAAAAAATGTTCTTGCCATCTTTCTTCTTCTTCCCGTTCACCAGCTGTAAACTCTAGAGGAAAGTTCTGGTTGTTTATCCACTACTGGACTGCAGTCCTGTTCCAGAACCTGAGTGTTTCGTGTGCATCCGTTTTACAGATCTGACTCATTTGTATGCAGACTGCTGGCTCATTGTTTCTCACGCAGATGCACTCCGACTTTGAACGAAGCTCCTAAATACTAGACTCTTACGACATGCTTTTGGGTAGGCAGTAGGTCTATTCTTGTTATCCCTATAACAGGGCACTGGAACCCACACGGGGAAACCATTTTTCAAGAAATATCTCCCAAAGATAAAAATCGACGAGGATAATTGTTCACGCTACTTCCAGCAATGTGTGCCGGATTTAATGATCGAAAAGTTGTAAGTTACAACAGATGCACAAACAAATTAACTTCTTCTGTTTTGCGTTCACCAGCTGTACACTCCGGCAGAAAGGGAATAATAAATCCAATGTTTTAACGAGTTGAGTTGAGTCAACAATTGACATCACAGCACTCGGGGCACTTCCATGCGTGCTCCGTCCTCATTTTCAGCAGCCAGCGCAGAGTTCCAATACTGATGGTACCGGTCAAAATCTGGTTATATGTCCGGCTTGCCTTTCCTCTGAGTGTAATAAGCCGGCCAGACCCTCTGGTTAAACCCAAGTGCCCCATTCTCTCCAGGCCATAATAATCTTCTTTCTTTACTGATTATGTTGCTTGTTTCCAAAGGGCCTTGATCACATCTGCCTTGTCCTGTATCAATTCACCACTCAGTGGTGCAGATCCAGGTAATCTATCTACCTGTTCATTCCCCCCACGCTGGCATGGCCTGGAGAAAAGATCCAAAGTATGCTCACTACACGTGACTTTTCCAGTGAAGCTTGCCTACTCTGTTCGAAGCATCTCTGTCCTCACCTTTCTCAGCAAGCCTTTAGAGTCTGTTACAATTACGACATGTGTGTACATCTTGTTCTGTAGCCACCGAAGAGTTAGTTCCTCATCTGCCCAGGCGTTAGCCAAGCCGATATCTCCATTGTATGGTCTCTTGCAGCCAATTCCATATCAATATCTTCAGGGGCAATAATTAAGAATTTTTCAAAATCTGCTTGAGATCAGCGAAGACAGCAGTTTAAAACAGAAATACCGTAAAGGAAGACACTTGTTGCATTCAGAAAACAATGCTGTTGGCAAGGCTACAGTGCATTCTCAACATACGCTTACATACACACACACAAAAAGATACAGGAGCAAACTTCAAGTGATTTGAGGGTACAATTAACTAAACTTCCCATAAACATCAAGGATATAATCAAATACCCATCTAAACACTTTCATTCATCGCATTAAAGACAGCTGAACATTAAATTTGCACTAGTTTTTTTTTTTTTTTTCCTAAGAATTCAAACAATTTTAAGGGTAGGTGTGCGGCGAAAAACTTTTTTGCCAGATAAGGAGGCCGCGGCGAAAACAGTTTGAGAAACGCTGAACTAGAACTATGACATTATCTTCGTGTAAGTAACAAGGGCTGGTTGAAACAAAATATTCAATTGCATTCCACCAACGTATATTAGCTTTAGCTGTAATTGCGATCTTTGGTTTTCTTCGGTGCTGGTGAGGCTTCTTGAATTCGTAGTGGGTTTTTCTGTTGATTATCTTTTATTTGGCTTTTCCGCACAGTCGTGGGTCGGTACCATATCAGACTGGGTGCTGCTTGTCTGTGTCCGTCGCGGCTTAGTAAGGACTGGATCTTACCTGGACACATTTTGTGGGGTACTCTCAGTTAGTTAGTCGGTTAGTTAGTTTGCCAGTCAATCAGTCAGTCGGTTAGTTTGGCAGTCAATCAGTCAGTTAGTTGGTAAATTTACCAGTCAATAAGTCAGTTAGTCGGTTAGTTTGCCAGTCAGTCAGTCAGTAAGTTTGACAGTCAGTCAACTAGTTGGTTGGTTTGGCAGTCAGTCGGTTAGTTTGGCAGTCAGTCAGCCTGTTGTTTGGCAGTCAGTCAGTCGGTCAGTTTGGCAGTCAGTCAGTTAGTCGGTTAGTCGGTTAGTTTTGCAGTCAGTCAGTCAGTTAGTCGGTTAGTTTAGCAGTCAATCAGTCAGTCGGTTAGTTTTGCAGTCAGTCAGTCGGTTAGTTTCGCAGTCAGTCGGTTAGTTTGACAGTTAGTCGGTTAGTTTAGCAGTCAGTCAGTTAGTTTAGCAGTCAGTCAGCTAGTCGGTTAGTTTGTCAGTTAGTCAGTCGGTTAGTTTGGCAGTCAGTTAGTCGGTTAGTTTGGCAGTTAGTTGGCTAGTTTGGCAATCAGTCAGTTAGTTTGGCAGTCTGTCAGTCAGTCAGTTAGTCGGTTAGTTTAGCAAAAAATCAGTCAGTCAGTTAATTGGTTAGTTTGCCAGTCAATCAGTCAGTTAGTCCGTTAGTTTTCCAGTCAATCAGTCAGTTAGTCGGTTAGTTTGTCAGTCAGTCGGTTAGTTTGGCAGTCAGTCAGTCGGTTAGTTTGGCAGTCAGTCAGTCGGTTAGTTTAGCAGTCAGTCAGTTAGTTTGGCAGTCAGTAAGTTAGTCGGTTAGTTTAGCAGTCAACCAGTTAGTTTGGCAGTCAGTTAGTAAGTTAGTCGGTTAGTTTAGCAGTCAACCAGTTAGTCAGTTGGTTAGTTTGTCAGTCAGTTAGTCGGTTAGTTTGCCAGTCAGTCAGTCAGTAAGTTTGACAGTCAGTCAACTAGTTGGTTGGTTTGGCAGTCAGTCGGTTAGTTTGGCAGTCAGTCAGTTAGTCGGTTAGTTTTGCAGTCAGTCGGTTAGTTTAGCAGTCAATCAGTCAGTCGGTTAGTTTTGCAGTCAGTCAGTCGGTTAGTTTTGCAGTCAGTCGGTTAATTTGACAGTTAGTCGGTTAGTTTAGCAGTCAGTCAGTTAGTTTAGCAGTCAGTCAGCTAGTCGGTTAGTTTGTCAGTTAGTCAGTCGGTTAGTTTGGCAGTCAGTTAGTTTGGCAGTTAGTTGGCTAGTTTGGCAATCAGTCAGTTAGTTTGGCAGTCTGTCAGTCAGTCAGTTAATCGGTTAGTTTAGCAATAAATCAGTCAGCCAGTTAATTGGTTAGTTTGCCAGTCAATCAGTCAGTTAGTCCAACAGGTTTCCAGTCAATCAGTCAGTTAGTCGGTTAGTTTGTCAGTCAGTCAGTCGGTTAGTTTAGCAGTCAGTCAGTTAGTTTGGCAGTCAGTTAGTAAGTTAGTCGGTTAGTTTAGCAGTCAACCAGTTAGTTTGGCAATCAGTTAGTAAGTTAGTCGGTTAGTTTAGCAGTCAACCAGTTAGTCAGTCGGTTAGTTTGTCAGTCAGTCAGTCAGTTAGTCGGTTAGTTTGGCAGTCAGTCAGTCGGTTTGTTTGGCAGTCAGTTAGTTTGGCTACACCACGCCGGCCGCCTTTACTTTCCAGGATCCACCTGTGAGACAAGATAATTTCTGAAGAAAGTCTGGCTCTATCAGGACCTGAACCCACGACTTTCGGATCCGCAGGCGAGCATTTAGCGCTATACCACGCCGGCTCCCCGAACAGTAACATTTCCTGCAACAAATCGATGTATGCAAGTACATACCTTGTTTTTAATGTATACCCATTTTGTCACCTTTCAATGATGTCTTTTTTTTCTTTTCTTTGTTATCCACGTACCATGTTGATTTCTTCATAGGTGGTGCCTATAACAGAAGGAATAACTCTTTTGTCTTAGTCAATTTTCCGGGTTCATTTCTCCTGATACGATATTCCAAACTCCCTATAAGCCACTGGCTAGAAAAGAATGTACAATGTGACAAATGATGTTTATTTAACGTTTTTGTTAAGACAGTACCATAAATGCTAAATTATTTTTCGGTAAGTAGAGTTTCTTCTTCTTCATCTTTTTCTTATTTTTCTTCTTCGTCGTCTTCTTCCTCTTCTCCTTCTTCTTCTTCTTCGCGTTCACAGACTGTAATAACTAGTTGAAAGTTCTAGTTATTTCGTTAACTTTTCAACTGTGTTCTTTTTTCCAGAACTAGTTGTTTGTGCTTTTCAGTTTTAAAAGTGCAGCTTATTTGTATGCAGACTGCTCGTTACTCGCATCTCGGGCAGACATATCCACTTAGACTTTGACGGAAACACCCCGGTTAGTCAACCTGGTGGCGGGGGCGGGGGGAGGGGGGGGGTCTATCCAACCTCCCCTCCCCTGGGGGAGGGGGATCCCACAAAAACTGCCCTTTCTGGCTAGATCCACACATTATTACAAATTCGAATGTTGAATTGGGAATCGAAATCATAGCTCTCAGGACATTCCTATAAACGCCCCATACCGATCTTCAGCAGCAAGCGAAGAGTTCCTATTCCGATGGTACAAGTAACTGTTTGTCTCTTCTTTACTATAAGTGTTAAGCGTCACCCAGATCCCCTGGTAACTCTCTGCGGCGCCATTATTTTCAGATCGTAATGATCTGTGTGCCTGCGCACTGTGGGCTGGTTCCCAAAGGGCCCTACAATGTCTAGCGTGTCGCACATACATCAGTTCACCACTAAGTGGTGCACACCCGGCCCGTCTATCTTCTATTCCACACACACACGAAAACGAATTAACCAAAGAACCTTATAGCTAGAAAAGAAATTACAACGATACATGTGATTATTGTTACTATTACTTCTATATTTTTTTTTTCCTAAATGATATGTCAGGTATAAGAGCTTCTGGCCCAGCTGATAGATGCTTGAAGTTGAAGTTGGTAGAAAACAAAAATGACAAAACTCCTTGACTCTTTCAGTCTGCTCCTGATTGAGCCTTGACTATATCAAGTCCTTGTTTGTGTGCTGGCTCTAGGTCGTTTTGTTTTTTTGGAGGCCTTTGGTTGTGCCTTGATTACCGATCTTACTATTTGTCCTTTCCTTTGTGCCTGTGTGAGCTGCTACGCACTCTGTCCGTGATTGTTCCTTGGCTGCTTCCTTGTACACCACATCGAAATCGATAAGCTTGTCTCTGAACTCCAACCACACGGCCCCTTTCAGGGTCCCACTTAAAATCTTTTTTGTGCTTTTATTTTTTGCATCTTACATGTGTAAGTGCGTTTAGCGTGGTTTTTTTTTTTTTTTTTGCCTTCTTTTTTTTTTGGTTTGGTTTTTTTTTTTTTTTTTTTGGGGCCTTTGTTTTCAATTTTTTTTCCAGTTTTATTCTGGCCACACATGGTATAGAAGTAGTGAGGATGTAACACAGTTTATGCAAAAAAAAAAAATAAGAGAAAATTGAAAGCTTGAAAAGCTGAGTAGGACATAAAGCAAGGTCGAAGGAGTGAGTGAGATAGATAGCTTGCTAGGTGAGGGGAGATTGCTGTCGGATTTGGCTTTTGTTGGCCGCATTCGTTTGTCTGTTCGCTTGTTGGCTGTTTCCTCGTGGCGACTCACTCTAGGTTCGTGCTGTTTGATGGGGTTGCGGTTTGAGTTGTTGATATGAGGTTGTCAACTATCGGGTGGTTCCCCCCTGCGGTTCTGCTAATGAATTGTTTGACGAGCGCTTCCAGGTCTATACTCTTACTGATAAGAACCGGGTTCAATGCTTTATTAGACAGTGACATTGTTGTTGCTGTTGTTGTTGCGCAAGCAACCAATAAAATATTTATTTTACAGTTCGTAGCGACTGCAGTAAACAAGTAACCATGAATTATTTAACTCTAAATCCCAGTCCATCGTTGTCCTAACATCACCTTAGAATTAAAAATGGTCACAATAAAGACAGTAACAACACATTGTATTTCACCGCTCGAAGAAACAAAACGTATTCTATGACCTGTAATCGAGCGCCAGGTAAGTGAAGCGAAACGCAACCAAGATTTCGGATGGAAAACATGGGATGCACAGATGCCATCTTTGCTCTCAGACAAATTACAGAGAAGGCTATTGAATTTAACGAAACACTCTATACAGCCTTCTTTGACCAATAAAAAGCGTTCGACAGAGTAGATAGGAACAAATTATGGGAAATCTTGAAAAGTTATGATGTAAATACGCATTTAATAAGCATTTGTAAAAGCGTTTATAGCATTAGTGAATTTACTATTAAAATACACGGAGGGTGCTCTGAACCATTCACCATAAAATCTTGACTACGGCAGAGTTTTTCCTGTCTCCCCTTCTCTCTGCAACTTACACTGATTAATATCTGTAAATAAATCAACCAAACAAGGACAATAATATACCAAGGAGAAGGAGATCCAAAGCCGAACTGTTTCATGAAAAAAAAAACTACTATTTGCGGGCAACAAGCACTTAATTGCTACCTCAGAAAATGAACTGCAAGAAACCATATAAATTATTTAAATCAAATTTGCCAACTGCGTAACATGAAAATTACCGATAACAAAACAGAGGTCATGACCACAGCCAAAGAGGGTAAAACAATAAATATCCAGCCTATAGAACACCTCCTGAAAACAAATAAAGAACTTCAAATACTTGGGAAGTATAATAACATTAGCTGGCGAAACAGAAGATGGTATTGATGATAGATGTAAAAAAGTCAAACCAACACACTAGGCAGATGGCACCAATACTACGAAACAAACATCTATCAGCAGAAACTAAAAGATCACTCTATTACATAATCTTCTTGCCCCTGGGTTATCGATGCTAGGCCTGCACAATGACAGAAAAAGAAAAGTTACAACTGAAATGAGATTCATAGGGAGGGCTCTCATTTTAACA
>CAJHNH020000586.1:117500-125000 GCA_905116865.2 Candidula unifasciata
TGTCAATTACTGTCTTTGTTAACCACTTTTGCCTTGTAGTCTTTAAGACTGAGGATTTACGGCCGCATGGCTTGAAGCAGTATACGATATGGCTAAATCTACAATCGGTAACAATATTAGAGAACAAAGTTGCGCTAAAGACGGTTAGTGTGACTAATAAAATGACTATTTTAAATGGTCAGGATACAAATAATAATTATAATATTAATTATTAAAAATATCAATAATAATGATTTCCATTGTTTTTCGAATTATTTTAAAATGGTCGTTTTTAGTGATGTGTGTTAAAGTAGTTTTACACTTTACCTATATCCTTTGAAAATCATAGTTGTCATGGCAACAGACACCATCTTGAAAAAAGACATACATTATGCAGAATCCTAGAATTCCAGAAACAAACAAAGGTATTGATTACTGACTGATGAACTTTAATCCAACTTTGGGGTATTGCACTAGTTTATTTATTTTAAAATTTCTCTAAATATATATGTTTTTTTATTATAGTTTTAGAATTGAAGTTTGTAAGAAAGGTCAGACAAGGTAGCATCATAAGGCAATAAAATGTGTATAAAGTATCAAGTGTTAGAAGTATAACAATTATTGTTAGCCACCGAGCCAGCAATCGAACCACTTCCCAGGATAAAAACAAGAGAGAGAGAGAGAGAGAGAGAGAGAGAGAGAGAGAGAGATTCGAAGGAGTGGCTTCCTTCTCCTTTTCCTCCTCCTCCTCTTGCTGTGGCAGCTACTATAACCAACATGGTAAAAGTTATACTATCGCTTATAAATCCATTTTTTAAGTACCAAAAACAATATGTTCTTGGGGCAGGTGAACGAGTTAATTGGATTTGCATTGATTTAAATGGGACATTGTTGTTTCGGTTCACGAAAATTTCTGTTCGTTAATGGAGTCAAAGAAAGAATTAAGCTTGTGACCTCAGGTACCACAGTATATATATATATATATATATATATATATATATATATATATATATATATATATATATATATATATATATATATATATATATGCACATAGGCGTGTGTTTGTGTGAACCTGGATAAAACGAACGAACTTGCTTAAGAAGAACACTAGGTGAACATGAAAAACATGTGAGTCCATGGGCGCCCGCAAAAAATTTTCTAGGGAGGAGGGGGCAAAATATTTTTAGTAATGTTTTAATGTAGTTTTAATTTACTGCAGCGTATTTGTATGGTGAACGAACGGACAGGACATTGTACTAATGAAGGGCATTTTGTAGCAACAAATTTTTTATTAACACAATATTTGAATGTAACAAAAAATATTTCAACATAAATTTAAAATGAAATGTATTCTTTAAACAAAACCTGGAGTCGTCTGTTATCGCTACCAAACATATCTACAATTTTGTCCATAAAGCCTTTTTTGTTGCAGTTCACTTTGTCTCTGTGTACGCTTAATATACACAATCCAGACAGACGTTCATCTGACATTGTAGATCTAAGCCATGTTTTAACACGACGTAATGTGCTGAACGATCGCTCCACCGTACATGTTGTTACTGGTAATGTTAGCAAAACTAGTAAGGCATAAATGACACACGGATAAAACTTTTTTTTAAAAAACAAGTCGATAAAATCTTGGCTACTTTTGTATTCTCGCGTCTTCCAAAAACCAAACCAACTCAAGGCTTTTCAAAATTATCAATGTGGTATACCTGATTAATAGTAGACATTATATCCTTAAACTGTTGACGATTCAGTTTGCACAATTTCGAAGGATGTAGCAACGCTAAGTTAAATTGTGCACTGTTGGCTTCACAAAATCGACTCTTCATTGAGTTTATTAGAGAATCTAAGTATAGAATGTAAATTGTTTGTCTGAAGTACTCTTCAACACTTATGGTTCCCGGATTACTTCGATGCTTTTGTCTTCCACACTGTCTTGGGATAATCAGTTCAATATCCACTTTCTGTGCGAGTTGTACTGTTTTCTTAAAAATATCCCTGAAATAGTTATCGGAATCACCTCGGTGAAGTTTTACTACACTGAGCAGGTTTTGAACTTACAGTTGGACTTCTGGAAGATCAACTTGAACAGCTTGAAGAGCCTGAGTAACTGGTTCCAGTATGGCAGATTACTGCGAAATTATATTCTGCGTTCGGTGGGATGTGTAACGTGCATTTCCAGCAGCTGTATCAAAATGTTTTTTTTTTTTTTTAATACTGTCTCCTCCCTCAATTCGATACGCATAAAGTTGTTCGACATTTCATTTGGTGCTATCTTTCCCACGAATTGCCAAATCATTTATTCCGCAAAATAAGATTGTTGAAATAATAGGATACAGTTTCTTTCTGTTTTCATCAATGGTTCGTTTTACAGAATTATCTATCTGACAAATAATATCCTTATTTGGATCTCTTATGGTTGACGCGAAGTGTTCACGATGCCATGCTGAGCTGGTATGGTTTCTGGCACATTCATTAAAATCTTTGTACTTTGTACAAGTAGTAGTAATGAAGGCACCTTGAATTCCTCTTTGGACTGGTTGCGGAAATAAAACACAGAAAATGTAAAAAGCACATTTTAACCTAGGTGAATATGATAACCATGGAGTATACTGGGTTAGCCAAGATTCCCTGAAACAACGTTTTCCACTTCCTGACATGTCGCCTACAAAATCATATGACGGGTGAGGCTTGTATGGATCAGTTAGCAAACGATACTTAAGCGCTTAAGGAATCTTCGTAGTAGATTTTACATAGAGTCCAATGTCATAGGTTAACCTAGTATCTCCACTTTCCAGCTTGTCAGGGTCTGGTTCTGGTGATAGCGTTGCTGCTGCAGATGAACAAGCAACAGCATCCGTTTTCCGTTTTTTACAGACAGGAGTTAACGTTTATTTATATAAAGGTTACAGGAGTATTTGCTTAGGTAAATACAATACGACGCGCGGAGTTTACGGGACGCGGCAGTTGCTTCAGACGGCAGGGAAAGAATGATCGACCCGAGCAATGAGGAGCGGGAGCCTAACGTTTGACGCCCACGTCACACCGGTGCGTCGCCAACCTGGCGATGACGTTGCTCCAGGCTGGCCAACGTTCTGCCTCTCCACACCTTCTTTATGCTAGCACAAAGTGATTAAACATAAAAGTAACATTATTTGACTAATTCCAATCAATCCAGGGGGCAAGTGCCCCCTTGCCCCTCCCCCGCGCCCTGCGGGCGCCCATGTGTGAGTCCTAGCGGCGCCAAACGGTCGTCACCCACACAGGACTGCAGTGTACAGTTGGCGGGTGTAGCCGTTAGGGCTGCCCTAATTATAACTTTCTTGGAGACTGAGCGGGACATCTGGAATCTGTTATGTTGGTCTGCAGTCTAGACTCAGATTGTCTAATCTATTAGGAAGCAGCCCGCAAGGAGACACGCCGAGCGATCGATCTGTCCCAGCAGGAATGTATGTTTTATTGGTCACCAGTTAGCATAAACTTTAATAACACAAGTTCTTGAATTTTCAGTCTCTTTGGAATTCGTGTTAAAAAGGTTTCACACACACACACATACATATATACACACATACATACACACATAAATACATACATACATACATACATACATACATACATACATACATACATACATACATACATACATACATACATACATACATACATACATACATACATACATACATACATACATACATACATACATACATACATACATACATACATACATACATACATACATACATACATACATACATACATACATACATACATACATTACATACATACATACATACATACATACATACATACATACATACATACATACATACATACATACATACATACATACATACATACATACATACATACATACATACATACATACATACATACATACATACATACATACATACATACATACATACATACATACATACATACATACATACATACATACATAACATACATACATACATACATACATACATACATACATACATACATACATACATACATACATACATACATACATACATACATACATACATACATACATACATACATACATACATACATACATACATACATACATACATACATACATACATACATACATACATACATACATACATACATACATACATACATACATACATACATACATACATACATACATACATACATACATACATACATACATACATACATACATACATACATACATACATACATACATACATACATACATACATACATACATACATACATACATACATACATACATACATACATACATACATACATACATACATACATACATACATACATACATACATACATACATACATACATACATACATACATACATACATACATACATACATACATACATACATACATTAGTTAGTTAGTTAGTTAGTTAGTTGGGTTATCATCATTGCACTCCGGACATGTCCATAGGTGCTCAGATCCTCCCCTCAGTATGAATCCCAACGTCCGATGGCTAATAGTACCAGTTCTATGTTGATTACAAAGTCTTCTGACGTGTCCGGTGTGCGTCTCGTTTTTGCTGTGCCGATCTTAATTCCCAAGTCTGCCATTCTGGCGAGTGATGTGGATTCACTGCCACCAAAGTCCTCTATCCTTCCCATTTCTCTGAGGGCATTGATAATATCAGCATGATCCATAGGCCGACCCGTCGGTAGTGATAGCGGATCCAGCCAACCTGTCAGCTCTATTTTCATTTCCATCGACGCCTGCGTGTCCCCGGAACAAAAATAACAGGTGACTCCTCGCACAGTGGACTTCTGAATTGATTCAAGCCATTGTCTTCGCACTGAACCTGCCTGAACCCTCCGGGATCATACTCATTGAATCACTGAGTATACATATGCGGGTGTATTTTTGTGTTTCAAGCCAGGCAAACGCTTGCGTCACTGCCATCACCTCCATCGTCATGCTGCTGGTTGTCATGGAGAAGGCGCCGTTGGCTTCTTTGACTGTTCTGCCCGCTGAGCGTGCTGTAAATGCCCATGCGCTTCTTCTTTGGCGTATAACTGATCCGTCTGTATAGATTAGTGCATCTGCTTCGTCTGAATTTTCACCGATGAGAGCGTTGACCTCTGCATTAACAGCAACAGGATTATCTTCTCTACATCGCCTGTTGAGTGTGACAATACAGGAAAATGTACAAATAAACGCCTGAGGCACAGGTATCCATTCTGCACCAGGTATGATGTCGGTTAGGCTGCATATTTGCCTAATAACATCTTCTGCCCGACCTAGCCACGATTTTCCCCTCTTCAGTCTGTCGCCCTTTTCACTAAAAAGCGCTTGAATGCAGTGGGTGTTTCTTATCAGCCCATATTTTGAGGTATGCCCGAGCCCTCCACATCCTGATCCTTTGGTTCATTGTTGGAAAGTCAAGTAGATACCTCATTGCTCCACAAGATGTGTCTCTTGTACATCCCAAAATAATACGCATGGCTTCATTTTGCACCTTCTCGAGTCGTTCAATCTGGGTAGCACTGACAGTGAGGATGGCCAGAGCGTATTCAATGGGGGAAAGGACCAGACCATAGAATAGAAGCACCAGCAGTCTTTGCTCGATATTGGAAGCAGCCATAATCCTCATTGCAGATAGACCTTTGCGTGCTTTTGTTATCGCATGGGTCAACGTGTTCCCTGAATGACAAGCTGCGATCGAACCTCACCCGAGAAACGTCATAAACGTTGGTTCTGATCAATACATTATCACGCATTTTCACTTCTGGTAAGTCCGACTTGACAATGTGATTGTTCAAAGAGAACCATGACACTGATGCCTTCGAGGGATTGACATAGGCATTGGAACCATCACACCAGGCGGCAATTCGATCGAGTTCTTTGTGCATTGTGCTGGCGATCTCCTGTCTATCACGCCCTCGTCGATAAATCAAAATGTCATCAGCAAATGACAAAGTCCTTCCCTTTCCATTCAACTGCTGCTCAGTGATCATCACCGTATAAACATTGAATAAGACTGGTGATAGCGGTGATCCCTGTGGCAAGCCTGGACATATCGTTTTTGCGCGGTTCTGAGGACCAGCTACCACATCTTAGTACAATCTTTCTCTGGAACAGGACCGCAGCAATCCAGCGGATCAGAATAGGATTGACTTCTAGTTTAAGCAGTAATTGCATTAAATAATCATATGGTACTTTATTGTAGGCATTTTCTAAGTCCAACACTGCCGCACATGTCTCTTCTTTAATCTGAAATCCCTCGTACACATCGTAGGCGAAAACAGCAGCATTGGACCATGTCTCTTTCTTCAATCTGTACCCTCCAAGTGTTGATGGGGAACTTATCATGTAGTTCCAAGTAGGTGGTCAATCTTTGTGCGACAATTTTTTCCAAAAGTTTGCCAACAGTATTCTGCATCGAGATGATTCTGTAGCCGCAGATCTTTGAGTGGTCTTTATTAGGCTTTGGTAGTGGAAACAAATAACTATGGAGCCATTCCTCTTGTATCTGGCCACTCTGGATGCTGATATTGAATTCCTTTGCCACGCTTTTCAAATCAGCATTCGACATCATCAGCATGTCATTGTATCGGATGCCGTCAGGACCTGGAGCAGTGCTGCGCGATTTCTTGAGGCAAGTTCTTAAGGTGTCTGCAGTGATTGTGAAATCAGTGCCTAGCTCAGTGTTCTCGCCACAGCATCGACAGTTCATCTTAACCCCTATTCTTGCAGCTTCGTCTTTTTGGTCAGTTTGCTCCAAGTAGCGCGCGCAAGGAGGGTTTTTCCTTTATCAGCATCAGTTCTCTGCCATATCAGGTCTGTACCCTGAAAATCAGGGATACCCCTTTGGTCGTGCGGCGCCGTGCATGCTCCGTTGAAGGCGCCAGAAATTGCCACAAGAGATCCCTCGGAGCAAACGCTCCTTGCAGAATTCGTTCCATTTCACGCTGTCTTGGCTTCTTTCGCAATTAACTTGAAAGCCACTGTCCGGCTTGTTGACCTCATCTTTTCAGACCTGATCAGGCGTTCAGAAAGTGACGGATCAATTTCCCTTGCCTTTTGCCATGCCTTGACAGCTTTCCTTTTTTCTAGCCACGCCATGTTGACTACGTTCATTCCACCATGGTGGCTGGGCCCATCTCTCCCGCCGTCTGCGATCTGCTCTTGTATTACGTCGTCCTGATTTTTGCTAATGGCATCTTGCCCTGTACGGTCATATATAAAAGCAGGCACATTGATTCATGACCTTTGTTGTTTGCTCTTCTCCACCAGACGACGACGCACGGAAAGTGATCACTGTCATGGTATCCCAGTGTGCTCCACCGTATCCTGGTGCAATGGAGGGAGGACACTAGGGCCAGGTCAATTACGCTGTCAGAATCCCCTTGTCGGGTTGCTATTCGGGTAACCTTCCGTCGTTCAAGCATACTAGATCGGCAGACACTAGAGCATCCTCCAGGTCTTCCCCCTGTTTTATTGGTGATTTACATTTGCCCACATGGT
>CAJHNH020000586.1:130000-255428 GCA_905116865.2 Candidula unifasciata
CATACATACATCCATACATACATACATACATACATACTACATACATACATACATACATACATACTATACATACATACATACTATACATACATACATACATACATAACATATAATACATACATACATAAATACATACATACATACATACATACATACCACTACATTCATACATACATATCATACATACCAACATACATACATACATACAGACATAAATAGACATACATACATACATACATACATACCTACATACATACATACATACATACATACATACACAAATACATACATACATACATACACTAACATACATACATGCAATAACATACCTACATACATACATACATACATACATACATACATAATACACATACAGACACACAAACCATACATACATACATACATACATACATACATACATACATACCATACATTACATAATCTACATACTACATACATACTAACCATACATACATACATACCATACATTACATACATACATACATAACATACCATACATACCATACATACATACATACAACATACATACAACATACATACATACATACATCCATACATACATACACACATACATACAGACATAACATACAATACATAATACATACATACATACATAAACATACACACATACATACATACATAAATACATACATACATACAACTATACATACATACATACATACATACATACATACATACATACATACATACATACATACTACATACATACAACATACAATACATACATACATACATACATACAGACAACATACATACATACATACATACATACATACATACATACATACATACATACATACATACATACATACATACATACATACATACATAAATACATACATAACTACATAATACCTACATACATACATACATACATACATACATACATTACATAATACATAAATACAATCACATACATACTACATTACATACATACATACATACATACGTGCGTGCAGCGAGGCACGCACTCACGCACACACACAGAGACAGACAGACAGACAGACAGACAGACAGACAGACACATGAAGCACATATTTTCAAGATGACAGCATTGTATGTGTATTGATATACGAGTATCTAACAAGTAAAAGGTGAATATGAAGTCTGCAACATAAAACTGCTGTGGCGGTAAGCCTTCTCCAGCAACATTCTTCAAGCAACAGCTGTATTAGAAGTATCGCCACGAACTTTACTAATTCTGCTGAGTACAGTGGCCTGGTGTGTTTTCATCTTGTTTTCAAAGTCAGTCTGGGGATGGAACAATTTTAAGATAAATCAGTTTATCGTGTTAACAGAAATGTAACTTAACTTACGTTTAAAATTATTTGTTATTGGTTTTAAACGATCAGCCAGTCCAACCATTCACTTCTCCCTACCTCATACAGAATGCCTCTTCCTTCTATCCACGTTGACTTGTTCCTTTTCTCATCATAAGATTATTACCGATCACTCACTAATTAACATGGGCTCACAATCCCCCTTTGGCCACGCTTTTTCCTGATTCTTTCTTAGCTGGCCTACGAACTCTTGATCTGTCATAGGATTTCTTGCCCATATAAATTTGGCCTAACGGCTGAAAGGGGTTTCTGGGACCTCTCCACGGGTGATCCTCATCTGCATGGTGGCACTTTGTGTTACCGGGTGTTTATCGCTTGTTTGATGTCCTGGTGGGGTGCAACAAGAGAGAAAGAGAGATGTTTAATGAAAATCATTTATAACATAAAATACTTTTTATCTCTTGAAAAGCTGCCTTTGCCTGGACAATTGTGCTCTTAATTTATGTCACACGTCGTCTATCTGATGTTATGCATGTTCCCAAAAACATGAATTTATTCACTTGGTTAAGCACTTTCCCTTATATTGCTATGTCACATTTTGGAGTTATCTTCTTCTTTGATATAACCATCGCTTCTGTTTTCTTGGTATTTAACGAGAGTCCCATTTTTGCACTCTCTAGTAGAACAATGTCAAATAGTTGTTGTAGGTCTTCTGCGTTTTCAGGTAAAAATACTATATCATCTGCATAACGAAGATTGTTTACATTACAACCTCCAACTAGTATTGCTGGTCTATCCTTGACTTCCCTCATTATTATTTCACTATAGAGAGAGACGGATCTGGTGACAAAACACATCCTTGTCTCACTCCTTGCTTTATCTATTCTTAACTGCCTACTTTATTTCCCAGTTTAATTGCTGCTTCTTGCTCCCAGTAAATTTTTTTTTTTAATTCGAGATTTTTTCCATCAATGTTAATATCCTCTGAGGCTATACTGTTTTAAATTACAGCACCTATACCTCAGAAAACATTAAAATATATAGGCTTTATATGTATATATATATATATATATATATATATATATATATATATATATATATATATATATATATATAAAAGAAATATTGTCTTTGCAAAATCATAAAAAAGATGCTTTCTTAATATCCTACCCTAAACAGGGGAAATTCACAGGTCAGGGGACAGTCTAAAATTTCAGAGGGTGGTAGATAGGCTGCATGCAGTCGTGGGATCTACGCTACACTCACTCGTCCGACGTAGGTGGGTTGAGGTTAGGACCAATTCTAGATGTTTTGGGTCGTTACAAGCACCAGAAAGCCGGGGAGACCTAATGTAACCCCATTTCCAATTCCAATTCGTCCAACAAAAATTCCAAATTTGATCCTTTTTCAGCCGCCCGAAGGCCTGCTATATCGAGGAAGGTTCCTTTGCTGTCTTATGTGATTTCCTTTTCTTTGTGGTGTGTTGTCACACCTGATATTAGGGTTGTTTGCTTCCTTGCTGTGCTGTGCTGTTTGTGGTCTTTTGGTCTGGTGTGTTCCATATCTCTTTGCGATGATATCGACGGGTACTAGCTGACTGTTGCTGGTGCTTGGCTTGCCTCTTGCTGGTCGCTGTGCTGGTGCCCTGTTGCTGCTTGGTTGCCAATCTGTAAGCCGCCGGAAAAAGCCAAACACCGGATCGCGTCGTCATAAACAATGTTCCTTTTCAGGACAACCAGGGCCGTCACAATCTGTTGTTGTGATCAGCCCGTTTTTTTTTTTCCCCCACGGAGTGTGGAGAAGTAGTGGAAGTAAGATGGGCTGCAAATGAGAGATCAATTTGCTCGAATGTGCCAGGAGATGTGATAGTTAGATCGGGAGAATGAGAGTGACAGATAGATGGAGAGATGTGGCTTCTCGACGTTGGAACTTCTGGTGGGTTGAGATCCAGTGGCCTGAAATAAAACTGAAGGCATTGTTAACGTTCATGTGATTTGGGGGTGGGGTGGCGTAAGAGAGTCTGGAATTTCCGAGTGCTGGTCCCCTTTGGTGCAATGTCTTCAGCGGTCTGCTTCAGAACGTCAGGTGGCCTTTGGTGGTTTCCGTTGTCAACTTCTGCCTGAAAGAATGTTGATTAAAGATTTGTTAACATTTAGGCCTCCACGCTGGTATTCGTCCTTAGGGCAGGGTCTGAAATAGGACTGAAAGGCATTGTTTTAAATACATGTGGTGTGGGGTTAGGGCGGCGTAAGTTAGACTGGAATTCCCTAGTGCTGGTCCCCTTTGGTGCAATGCAATTGGCTAGCTGCTTCAGAGCGTCGGGAGGCCTTTGGTGGGTTCCGTTGTCTACTTCCTCCTGAAAATATACTAATTTAAGATTTGTGTTATAACTTTGGCATTTACGATGTTATTCGCCAGTGGACAGGTAGAGACAGCGGGAGTAGCATAGGTTTAGAGTGCTGGAATGCTTCAGAGGACATAAAGTGAGGTCGGAAGAGTGAGGGGAAGGACAGTCTGTCCTGGCAGGTGCCACTGGTACTCGCAGGATCTGATCAGGTCCCATCGTGTTGTACAGCTCTGGGTTGAGGGATGGCCTCTCAGATCGCTTTCCCTGTTCTTGAAATAAACTTCTTGACTAGTCGCTGAATCTGGTCCTCAGCCCTCACGCTGAGGCAGTTTTCGACCGTCATTGGTTCGTTTCTTGCTCTAAAGTGTAACACAAGCTCTTGTCTTTCGGGTTCGTAGGTTTTACAGTTCAGCAGGAAGTGTTCCATAGAGTTGTTGGCCCTGCATTCCTGACATACAGGCGTGCGGGATCGGTCTGGCCAATACCCTAGTCGCATCTTCCACATCTTCCACAGGTATTTTCGTCGGCGCTTGCATTTGGTTCTTGAGACTGGGTTGTTTGAGTAATTTGTAGACGACTCTGCCTTTATCGCTGGTCGACCACTGCTGGGACCAATCTTTGCAGATGCTGTTTCTGATGACTGCAATTTGTTCTGTTTTACCAAGTCCCGTGAACACCGTGTTAGGGCTGCTGGTGCCTCTTTTTGCAGCTCTGTCTGCTGCTTCGTTGCCTTCGATACCTATGTGAGCTGGGATCCAGCCAATGGTTACCTGGCATCCCAGGCTCCTCAGTCTGGTTGACAAAGTCAGGATTTCTTCTTTCAGGTCTTGTCGGCTCACTTTCGAATAGTCTTTTAATGATTGGACAGGTGACAGCGAGTCAGTGAGGATAAGGAGCTTTATGGGCGGCCTTTCGCAGGCTAGCTCCAGTGCCTTTAGTATCCCTACCAGCTCTGCCGTGCATACTGCTGTGTCGTCAGTGAGCCTGTATTCGTGGGTTGTTTTCAAAGCTGGTATGAAGACCCTTGCCCCGACAGCACCCGTACTGGTTTTGGAGCCGTCTGTGTAGATTATCATGGTGTCTACTTCAGCATTCCGGATGTACTCGTCGACTCTCGACCTTGCATCGAGGATGGCCTGGTTTTTGTCGTTTGTGTGCGCCAGGCTTTCGTCCGTGTACGGAATTTTAAGCTCCCATGTTGGGGTGGTCGGGTGGTAACTTATACCGCTGTTGTTGGTGGTGTTCAGTTCTGCTGCCGTGTTCCAGGAGGCTGGTCTTTGGAATGTATGTAGTGAAATGCTGAATTTTCGACCATGGATATTCATGAACAGTCAGTGCCTGGGCGGCAGGGTGGTGTGGGTCGAGCGATATTTGAGACCAGTAGCTGTGCCTCAGTTGTCTTCTGCGTAGGCTTAGTGGGATGAGACCTAGTGCTACCTCCATGGCTTCGTGACTGGCTCCTCTCCCTACCCCCAGGATGATTCTCATTGACTCGTTCTGAATTCGGTCTATGCTATAAATAGGGATAACGTCAGGGGATGACTGGCATGATTAGGTAAGTCCCTGATAGCATGGATTTCACGGAGATATGGTGAAAAGACAAGAGTGAGTGAGTCACGTGTGAATGCGAGATCTGGGGGATTGAGAATGAGGTGGTCATTCGGTGACTGGGCCCCAGATTGGAAGGATGTGAAGCTGAATCTGTGTAGGTGAATCCAAAATGAAGAGTGCACATGGATCTGAATTAGAGTCGAATGAATGTTAGTGCTGAACGACAAGACAGGCGGCGCTATTGAATGATCGTTTAGGCCAGCCGTTGTGTTACACGGTTTGTTTGTTGAGCCAGTCGTGTACATGCCAGTGTCCATCGTCTGAAGCATGTCTGGAGACTCAATGCGTGAGCAAGGCAAGATTGCCCGAATGGCGTAAGTTAGTTCATCTGTTGATTCGTGTCTTGTGCTACATTGCCAATAAACCTGTGAAATGAGTCAGCTGTTGTCGACCGTCATTTGAAGTTGTGTGGCCGTGGAGAGAAGTGCCGTCTGGTTAGAATGAACTGTGACCTACCATCTAGACAACTGAGTCAGTGTTGAATCTGCACTAGAAACATCAAATGTGGAGGAGACACATTACATTCATTACACCCCCCCCCCCTTTTTTTTTCCCCTTTCTAAAATGTTGGACAGTCCTGTGACGTCATCTGGGGTAGGATATTACGAAATATCCCATAAAAATTGTATAATCATCTAAAGTCTTGAAGGGACGACTAAAAACCAGTTTTTCCCTTGATTTCCCAAATGCAAATTCAATTAAAATAGGAAGTTTTTTAATGTCAATGCAATTTTAGACACTCTAATCTGAAGCCTATTTAGCTAATCCCAAAATCTAGCACAGCCTGGCATATTTTTCTGCATCTTGTGGCAAGAATACTACAGCAATTTAAAAATTCAGAAGAAAACCTTTTACGACAATGACGTTTCGGGTATTTAATGTGAGATTCGTATTTATATATGCCATCGGACACTCAATGGGTGATGTCGTGTACACTACACTGGTTCCCTTTACTGGGACATCACCTGGCACCCATTTTAGGCTAGGTCGACTCGGGTGCCAACATTCCTGTATATTTTTAAGCCCGCCTCATAGGATTCGAACCCGACATTTTGGGTCCCGCAGAAGAGTTTCCAGCCGCTACATTTCCGTTGTATGTTTAACTGAACATATTTTATAGATAAGCTTTCCATCAGTGAATTATCTGGTCAAACGTCCTGCTAGTCGCCTTCACTTTCTGTAACATTTCCTGACACCACTTGATGTATGCGTGTGCATGCTGCTGGATTTGCTGCATTTCAATCGTGTGTCGGTTTTTCACCCAGAAGGGACGGGGATGGACATTTATATGGTTTTCATTGGCACATGGAACGAAGCAACTATAGGGTGACCCGTTCACTAGGGGGTTTCCCTTTCGCTACGGGGTGACCCGTTCGCTGTGGGGTGGCCCGTCCACTATGAAGTTGGATCTGTATTTATCTCAAGTATCCACTTCAAGATTAACCCTCCCGGGAGCCAAGTACAATTATATATATATATATATATATTGCACGGCGGATCCTAACCCAGGGAGGAGGGGGGAAAGGAGTTAACAAGTCTCATGCTAGCCATTGAGATACAGGCTACGGCAGCTCCATAGCTTATTAAGTATACAAAACAAAGAACATATCAATTACAATACTACTAACCTGTAAATTACTCAGCACTGCTGCAGATGTTTCATTTATAATGTTCTTGACGTCTTGCAGAGTCAGTTTGGCAAAAACATCCATTATTTCTGAAGGCATCTCCGCATCACTTGGAGTTCTAGGTGTTTCTTGCATTTCTGCTTCCTGTAAAATTTGCTATGGTCAACAAAGGACAATACACTGCATTGCAAAATAACTCAGTAGAAAGACAGTGGGCACAAGTGCAAGGCTTGCTAAGGGGAAAGAGGAAACGAGGCAGACCAAGAAAGACCAACATACAAAGTTTGACTGAATGAACAGGTCTCCCAAAGACAAACGTCAAGTCTATGGCGTCTGGCCAACAGAGGTGTAGGAAACTGAACGGACAGTAAGCAGCAACTGGTGACCCAACAACATGCCGTGTTATAGGACTATTGTGAAGAAGCATAAGAGAATATTTGTTTTAAAAATTACATTTTAAAATAATTCCCTCTTATGCTTCTCATTGATCTGGAGCAGTCGTCTGCCTGAAGATAAGGACCATCTCACGTACATGCTTTCTCAGTGATTCGGTGAGTATGCTAAGGAAGATCGAGATGGACTCGGATTTAAAGAAACAGTGATCGGAATCCCTGAAATGGTTGAGCTGAAGAAAAAATCAGTTTCAAATTACGGATGTGTAAGAGGAAATGAACAAGCTGATAGGTGTGCAAAGATGGATACTGTGGAAAACAGAGGAATAGTGCTTATGTACTGAATGCCCTTCACAAATTATGATTATTGTAAACAACTGGTGACAATATGCAACCTTCACCAGCTTACAAGAACAGCAAGTCAAATGAAGTTAGGCCATAAAAGAGCACAATTGATTAATATAGAACTGGCGTTGTCAGCAGGATATACTGAGGATGGGATCCGAGCACTTATGTGCTGAATGGTTAGATTATATGAACACGACAATGCGGGCTCAACTATCAGATGCATAAAATAAAGTCTGTACAGTCCCCATAGTGTGCCTGTTAGACAGGACCACAAACACCTGAAAACATTATGCAGACCTCCCCACTCTTTCTACAACATCGAAAAAAAACAAAAAAACCTGGCCTCAAGAGCAAAGTGTGCGGAGCAAGCTATGGGGAACCATGAAGGACCTGCAGCTGACATGCGAGTTCATAGAGGCAACCCTTCTTATGGTCTGACCTGGGAATACGAAACCGAACGCAAAGAAAAAGAAGATAATGATTAGATTTACATCGGGAATAATATGTTGACTAATTTACCGTCTTCTGATCTTTGGATTTGGCTCCGATGTCCAGCTATGCAGAAAGTATGACACACTAAGACGTCCAGTGTTCAGGAGGCACATGCTACAGATCCTACTGCAGCTGGATACCTTACACATAAGGACACCTGAGACACCAAGTACAGTGGAAACTCAGTTCCGAAACCTTTTGTTTGCCTGAAAGTTGTTTGCAAACGGAGATGTTGGTGATCTTTTTTCTTTTCTTTTTTTTTTTTTCTTCTTTTTCTTCTTTATCGCTCGACTGAGTAATGTAAATGCGTTGCACAACTTTACAGCTCAGATGCGATATTTGGTTTTTCATTTCGGCTTACTCATCCGACGTCTTCGCACATTTATGATCCAGGTTGGAACCGAGTTGTTCGAAACTGAAACTAATTTTCCCATACAAATATGAAATTGAATAATTTGTTTCCTAATTTCACATAATTATATTTACACGTGTCTTCATTGCATTTTAATTTAATTTAAAAACATAAGTTAGCTGCGTATCCCTTACAAGACGTCGCAGAACCAACCATGTATATATATTTATATATATGTATATACTTGGGGGGGGGGGTGTCGTGGTTTTCTAGGCACATTTCACGTTCAGTAGTTTACCTTGCTCACTGAACGGTCAGCTCTTGGTACTACTGTCGAAACCAACGCAAGATCAATTGTTTACAGCTGGGATTGAACCCAGCATCACTGTATTACGAAACGCGTTCGCAACGCCTAATCCACAGACGCCAACAATAAATTAATAAGACTGACTAAATTATTGTTACCTATACTGATATCTCAACATAAATGTTTGCAGCACACCGTTTTCCTTGCTTGGAGTTCGAGGAGTATTATAAGAGCCTTTATTTCACTCACAGTTGTAGGGCAATTTACTCCCATTTCATTACGTCTGCCATTCTACCTCTCCCTAAAGTCAGTACCATCTGGTATTGGTAATCATCACTGACCACAGCCGTCTCTCTTGTAAACTGCCAGTCCTTTTCTGTGGTACAAACACACACACACACACACACACACACACACACACACACACATGCACACGCTTACACATATACTTACATAAATCTACACACATACATTTCCACACATACATTTACACACACATTTAAACACAGCCATTCATATTCATCAACACATTACCGAAGGCGGTGTAGCGAGAAGAAGATACTCGGTCACTATGGTCTCTGACAGCCCTTCATAAAGAGCTGGTGGCCACGGCGTTTCGGCAGAAAGAGGCAGCTCCACTGACAACTGGGCAAACAAAAACAAAACATGGTAATCTGATGAGCGAATATTTAAAGCATGTGCACACGTTGAAACAAAAACATAAAACATCTTTCTGGTATTTGTACAATCTCACTACACTTTGTATGTGGAACACATGTGACAAAAGAAGTACATGGCAACATAAAAAAAATTGCTTCACAGTCATTCGTAAAGCAATATGCCGTGAATGGCTGTCGCTTGCATCAGTAATTATTTGCGTTCAATACCGACTGGTGTTATCAACGGAAGCAAGAATATAGGGTTACTATTTTTTAGTCCAATCGATACTCGGTCAGTGATGTGGTCAGCATTACGCCAGCCGCCTTTATTTCCAAGGACTCTACCTGGTACTCATTTAAGGCTGGGCTGACCTGAAACCCAAGGTTATTTTTTACAAAAGGACGGTCGGGACCCGAACCCACTACCTTCTGATACCCCAGGCGAGGGTCGAGCCGCTACACTACGGTGGCTTCCGTGGTTTACCATTGCCTTCCACAAATTACGCATGATTTATCTCTTATAGACAAAGCACGCCCCCCCCCCCCTTTTTTTTCACCACAGCGCACCCCCCTCACCCCTTGAACCAATGTGTGTCCACTTCTGGACTTTGGTCTTGTTTCAGGACCCGAGTTTTGAGAAGCAAAAGCAAAAAACTATGACCATGTAACAAGTGGGCAGTGTCTGGTTACGTTTCAGAAACTGAAACAAATGTGGAGACTGCTGTTTTTCACATGGATCATTCTTACCTGATTTTCAATAATTTCTTCCGCCTGGCCCCTGGAGAACGCGTATTGATACAGTTTGAGATGTTGAAACAAGCTGTAGTTGTCATGAAAAGGAAAAAAAAAACTGCAATCAATAAACAGACACTGTACACATGGAAAAAACAAATGTCAAAGTATATATGTGTTTACTTTCATTGTTTACTGCTAGCTTTTCCTTTGTATTGCTAATATTTACTTCAGTTTCTTAATACTGATGTAAGAGGACCAAATAAAAGAAACCAACGAGAAGAATGAGAAAACAAATACATTCAAGAAACTGATAATACTGGCGTGGGGGAGGGGGGATTAACTGATAGAACGTAATTGTTACAGTTCTACACCACATAATTTTATAGCGCAAAATAAGTTACATTATGTACGAACCCAGGAAAAAAACCTTTTATTTATGTATGGTAAAGTAATTTTTTTAAATACATCCAGTCATGAAACAAAAAAAAAATTATATATATATATATAATATAATATATATATATATATATATATATATATATATATATATATATATATATATATATATATATATATATATATATATATATATATATATATATATATATATATATATATATATATATATATAAACAATGTGAAATCTGCTTACGGTATTTGTTGAAAACTTCTCTTTCTAAAAAGGCAAGTAATTAGCCAGAATACTCGAGGATTTTGTGAATACAAGATAAATAGATATCCAGATATCCATAGATGATGGAAGAAGCGAAAAACAAATCAAAAAGAGTATAAAAATGGCTAAAACTGTCTTCAGTGAGATGCGCATATTATTGAGTTATGAACGACATACTAAAATGAGAATCGTCAAATTGTATGTATACCTAATCTTGCTATATGGTGCCAAAACTTGGACAATGAACATTCTAGAAAATCGAATTGAGTCTCTGAAAATGTTGGTATGTGGAAGAAGAGGTCATATTTCATGGAAACAAAAACAGTCCAAAACAGAGGTTCTAGAAAGACTACAAATGAGAAAAAGAATTACTCAAAGATATTTTTTTTTTAACTGAAATACTTTGGCCATATTAAAAGACGTAATACGCTTTTAAAAACCATGCAAGATAGAAAGGTCGAAGGCAAGAGACGAAAAAGTGGGCAGCGATAAAAGTGGGAGGACAACATCAAGAGATGGAGGGTCAGCAGTCTGAGAGTGTGTGCAGCCAGAAAAAGAGGCAGGGCGAAAGTTTCACACACAGCGACTCATAACGCCACTTTTCGGATCAACGTTTCCCCGTTGTAAATTTGAACAAAGAAGACACAAACAATAGATTGCACAATTTATTGCCTGGCATATTTCGCTGTTTCTCGTCAGGTGCATACCACAGTAACAATTACATAAATGAAGCAAATAAGTAAATCCTTTATAACTGAAGCACACATTTAATAACAATCAAACACAACTGCCTGTTTTACCAGGGCAGCCGCAGTGTCAGAATCATGTCTTTTTGTTTACACAGTTCAAGACAGAGGTAACGAATTGATTGTGTCTTCACACAACAAAAAATATGTAAATTTTTTTTTTTTTTTTTAGGCTTTTAACTTTACCAACAAAGACATCGACATTTTCTGATATGATTTTGACCACTTGTCCCACTGAGAGGGCTGATTAGTCTATGCAAATATGGGGTTAGCATCATATATCTAGTATTTCTAAACGTGTAGACCTTCACTTAACCACACATAAACTTTGTTTACTTTGGTTCTAGCTAACCTTGAATAGAAATATCCGGCCACAGCTTTCTTTTCTTGTCTACTGAATAACTGTGGGCTTTTGTCCGGGGATTTGCTCTCTTTACCAGTTCCACTCAACAAAGTTTGCAGCTCCTTAATTAACTCCACAATTGAAGCATGCTCTTCTGGTATACAAATTAAATATAACAATTATTAACTAAAGCAACCCCATATGTTTCATAAACAGATAGTTGAAATAACGCATGCAATTACTCTGGAAAATAACCCTAAAAAAGAAAGTATTAACTTACTAAATAATAATTTTTTTTAACGGGATTGTGGGGGGGGGGGGGGGCGTTAAGCATCTATTTAAATATGTGGTTACAAAAAATGCAATTACTCTGAAAAGTAACCCAGAAATTAAAGCGCACATTTCTTAAGCAAAGAAAAGTATAAAACAAAGGTATTCTATTTAATAAATATATAGTATCTAAAGAAAATTACTACGAAAAACAACCCAAGTGAGATCTGACGCCCTTGTGTATTGTTGCGCATGTATAAAAAAAATATATTGGCAGTTAAAAATCGAAAAGAGTAGCATAATAGCGCTGCCCGCGCAAAGTTTGAAGTTAAAAATCTACCCAATAATTATTTCAGGATCCTCGCTGGTGCAACGGAGTTCGTGCATTGCGCTGAGATTCTTTAGACTCAGGGCTGAGTTCGAAGTAGAGCGGAGCACTTATGGATTTACACCTCTGTGCCATAATGTTGATCCGCCAACTAAACTAAACTAAACATACGCTTGTAAAAAATTAAATTGGGTAAAACATTTGATGACTATATAATTTGAATTAATAAACACCCGATGACACAAAGTGCCACCATTCGTATGAGGATCACTGGGGGGACAGGTCCCAAAAACTCGGTTCAACCCATAGTTTGGGTTGAATTAGGGCACCTGTTAACAGTCGAAGTAGGGCTTTAAAATTGTGTCCTCTTTTGAAATGGTGGTAAGAATTTTGTACCGAAGAGTTGACATGTTAATAGTGACAAACTGTCCATCCATCTGTCCGTCTGGCCGTCCGTCCGTCTGTCTGTTTAAGCTGAATATCCCCACTCCCAAATGTATTTGGAGCTTCAGCCCATTCCTTCCCTTATCTCTAGAAAATTTGCCAGAAAGTTGATTGGTCCCTCTAACTACTAATAGACGTTCTCTTATGATGTATTTGTTTATATAATTAATATTATCTCAAATATATTATATTTATTTACTATTCAGCACGTACGTAGTGGGGAGCAACCGTGGTGTAGCGGTTAGATGCTCGCCTGCGAATCGGAAAGCTGCGGGTTCAAGTCTTGACAGAGCCCGACATGTTTTAAGAAATAAACTTGGCTCCCAGATCGACCCAGCCATGAATGGGTACTAGGTGAAGTCCTGCGAAGTAAAGACGGTCAGTGTGATGCTGACCACATAATCCAGCAAGTGCCGATTGGTCCATAAAATATAGGTCTAGGCCTATATGCCCAATTACGGATGAGGACGTGAAAATGTGTCCTTTACTTACATGGTGTTATTATTACGCACTAAAACAAGGCATATTTTTTTATTAATTTTGTTGTTGTTGAGAACATGATTAAAAAGTTTAAGTGGTATCTGTTATTATACACAAAATAATTCAACATTAATTGATGTGTAATGTGACGTACCGATGATCTTATGTATCATTGCATGTGCAATCGTAGTGAAGTCGGAAAGCTTTGTCGCTGTATAATTCTGCTGCTGTGCCCAGTAGACCGCGCCTACATAGTAGTCCAGAAGTATTGCATCTCTTAAATTTGTTTCTACAGTCAGCTCAAACTTCTCCTGCAATGTTCTGATAGGAATTAATTAATGTAAGATCTTATTGTTTGTTTTAGTATCCAGAAGCCATGATTTGTTAACCTTTGGGCTCGGTATTATGGATATCGCAACCTTTCGGCCTTGATTCCATTTTAAATACAGTAAATTTGGGAGAAAATGTGGCTTTTCTGCCTACCCCAGGAAGCGAACCCGGACCACAAGGAGTTCGTCACCCGCTCACCGCGCAATCCGGTTTAGCCAACTACGCTAGAGAACCGGGCGTAAGATCTGATAATACTCAGTTTGATTCCAGCTACATTCAATTTGGCAGCAGCCCCTTTGCGTTGATCTTAACAAAAAGGTACAAATCATGTTTTGATTCCCAAAAAGAGCATGACTCCCCTTCCCATTCATGCCTCGTCGGGTCGCACGGCCTCCCATATGTTCCGGGAGTGTCGTGTATTTCTTATTGTCATCGCTTTTACCGTTCTGCCTCTTCTTGTGTTGTCACCGCTCCCTTGTGTGACTATTTTCACGTTCTGCTACTTGCGCGACGTTTGGGGAGTATGGAAACTGCAATGTTTTTCTATTCTTACGTTCCTTGTCAGTAGCGGTGGGTGGGGAGCCACCGCTAAAGAACGGAGAAATACAAAAACATTCCAGTCTCGATACTCACGAATTATTGTGCCTTTCCTCCAGCAGTACTTCTTACTTGTAAACAGGCGCCTCAAAGAGACTTATGACAACACGACCTCTCACCGACATTATATACGGCGAGCGAACACCGAAGTCATATCATAACACCCCGCAATACAGGGGTGTTTGTGCGACCAAACGAGGCATGAATGGGAAGGGAAGTCATTCTCTTTTTTTTTTTTGTGCTGACCAAAACTTTACTTGTACAGAGGGATATGCTAACCCCATATTTTTTTAGACTAATCAGCCCCTCAGTGAGACAAGTGGTCAGAATCATTCCAAAAAATTCCCCGTGTGTGTTTCGGCGCCCAGTTGGGGGGGGGGGGGGGGACAAGAACAGATCCACTGCCTGCCAAAAATCATGTCGAAAGATTCGAATAATTTGGAGCTTCCTTCGAAGGCGGAGTACATATTCCTGAGAGGCAAAGAACCAACAGTCTTCATGCAGATGATACAGAAATGTGACACGGATTTACACGCAACACTTAGGTCTCGAACAGGGCTAAATTCCATAAGTGAATGAACAACCAGAACTTTCCGCCAGAGCTAACAGCCGCTGAACGCGAAGAAGAAGAAGTTACCAGAAAATGTAAATAAGTCTTTGTTGGCAAAGTTGAAAGTTTAAAAGAACATATTTACATATACTTTTTTGAAGCCACAAACTGTTACCTCCGCCCTGGACATATGTATTTAGATGAAACACTCTAGCTAGCAAGCAGGCTTACCACTATGCCACCATTCTAACGTCATGAACGGCATCATCATCATCAATCAACAGATCCTTTACAGAATGTCGCTCACTTCACGGGATGCCTCAGAGTCTCTCTTTCTCTAGCCAGTTTTCCAGCCTTGTGTGCTTTCATATCGCCGTCTGTGGCTCAGGACTTGCAAACGCGCTTTGTAAAGCCAAAATGCCGGGTTCGATACCAGCTGCAGGCGATTTACTAGCAGGCCGTCTTGGGTTGGTTTCGACAGTGGTTTCAAGAGTCGACCCTTCGCATAGCAATGGCAAACTACTGAACATAAAATTTGTTAAGAAAAACCACAAAGGCAAAATAATACTGGAAAAGGTTCTACAACGTCCTGTAAAAAGATACGCAATGAACTTCAAATTCTCTCAAAGCTAGTGCATCTTCAATGTCTTGTATTCACCCTTGGAGAGGTCGGCTCCTGCTTTATTTTCCGAAAACTGCATTATCCATTGCCATTCTTTCCAGGCCACAATGGCGCTTATCATGGTCAAAATAGCTCCGCATTCGGGGCATGTGGGTACAAATATTGAAACTTCTACAGACTACATACCTTTCTATATCTTTAACTGTCATCCTGAGTAGCTCTTCACATTCTGGCACTGGGAATAGAACTGTAGCATCACTAACAATTGATACAATGTCAGAGAGCATCTCTTCTCCTTCGTGTTGCTGATTAGTCTTATGAAATATAAAGGAGAAAAGGTGAACTATTTTGGCCATATTAAAAGACGTGACACCTTTGTATAAACCATATCGGACAATCAAAGCAATGTTTCCCCGTTGGGAATTTGAACGTGTTCTTCTTTTTCGAGTTCACCGGCTGTAAACTCCGGTGAAAAGTTTTGGGTATTTGTCCACCTCTGGGCTTTAGGTTTTTTTTTTTTTTTCCAGAACGTGAGTGTTGCGTGCACATCCATTTGACACATCTGACTAATCTGTATGCAGATTGTTGTTTCCTTACCTCTCAGGCAGATGCACTCCAACTTTGAAGGAAGCTCCCAGTTAGTCGACTCTTAGAGCATGTTTGTTGAAGAGATGTCTGTTTTCCCCACGATGGGGCTCCAGAACCCACACTGAGAGGGCATTTGAACAAAAACGACACAAACAATAGATTTCACAATATACTGCCTGACACATTTCGCTGTATCTCGTCACGTAAATACTACAGAAACAGTTGATTAAAATGAAGTAAATAAATGAATCCTTCGAATTGAAAAACAAATTGACTACATTCAAAATCGGCCTGTTTCACCAGGGTATAGGCAAGGTTAAGACCATGCCCTTTCGCATAATTCTGGACTAAACTGGTTTATAGCGGCTCCTGCAACAAATCTCTATTAGCTGCATTTGGTTGAAGTGTAAATAATTCGAAATTCATCTTCCTTATTTACAATGTGCCCAGAATTCAAAATATAGCACCAGTCACCAGATTCCTTGCTACTCGGTTGCTGTTGGTTTTTCTTAGTGTTTTACGTTGTTTTTACAACCCATAGTGGAAAATATTCAGCGACCCTTTCTCCAGTCGTCGATCAGTTCTGCCCACATATGCAGCATTACAGGTGCGGTAGTTTTAAATCTGATAGCAGGCTTTGCTGTGAACAAAAGTTGACTGACTGCTGTTTTGATTCGGTCATGTAGACCCCGGAAAACATGTCATTGACTAATTGGGGGTGAGGAAGGGAGAGGGGAAAGGGGGGGGGCTGCTTTCTTTGAAGACGGAGTGCATCTGCATGGGAGGAAAGAAACCGTCTACATACAAAAAGTCAGATCTGTAAAATGGATGTGGGCGCATCACTCAGGTTCTTGAAATGACTGAAATCAAGAGGTGGACGAACAACTAGAACTTTCTGCTGGAGTTTACAAGCGGTGAACACGAAGAAGAAAAGAAAAAGAAAAGCTTTCTAGAAATGACAACCTATTTATTGTTACATTTAGGAATATGATCTCATCTGTACACTACTCATCTTTTTAAAACCTTTAAAAAAATACTGAACTTTATTTCGTGCCCTACTGCTGCTGCTACTTCTTCCTCATCTTCTTCTTCTTCTTCTTCCTCATCTTCTTCTTCTTCTTCTTCTTCTTCTTCTTCTTCTTCTTCTTCTTTTTCTTCTTCTTCTGCGTTCAATCGTGAAGAGGTGGTTGGCACATTATGTTTTAGCTTCCAGCTAGGAAATTCTGGAGCTTTTGCCGTAACTACGAGTAGTTTGACTATGGAGGTCATGGCTGTGACTAAAAGAGTAACATGGCTAGAGACACAGACTTTCACTGTTTCATGTTTTCTTAGTGACTCGATGATTATTCTTAGGAAGACAGGGAAGAGCTGGGTCCGAAGGCAGTGGTTGGTGGCTCCACATATTTCACGGCTGACATCGAGTGGTTTCATTTTCGTGCCAGGACATGTGGGGGTACAAGGAAAGGAGCAAGCTGGTAGACTTGCAGGTAAATCTGCTGTGAACGCCGGACAAGCCATGGACAATGCTGATATTCTGAATTCCTCCAAGATAGTTAAGCCGTTTGCGTGAACCAACTGAGAACTGAAAATCTGCAACCATGGTCAGACTGCAAGAACAACATGTTAAACGGGGTGACGCCAAACAAGAACACTACGCGTGTAGCCAAAAAAGAAGAATAAACCAACACAGAACTGGTGTCGTTAGCCGCTACACGCTACGGGATTTACTGAGGAGGGGATCCGAGCACTTATGGACTGAGTGGTTCGTCGTGCAGTTAGGATAATCTGTTAACTAACTTCCAGCTAGGATGCGATGTTTGTATCTTTCAACCACAACACATCCGATTTTAGGAAAATCGTCAATTAAATGAGTCGCGTTTTACGACAAGCTTGTTAGTGGACAAAGGGTCTATTCACCCAACCAATCCCTCCCAACCCAACCCCAAAAACCGCAGAACCGACATGAGAGCACACCATATAGTCTAGTGTGTATACTTACCAAATTATTCACCATCAAAGGCAGAGGGTCAGGGCTAACCCGAATATCTTCTACTGCGACATTTGGGACTGAAGTCTTGTCTTTCTTTTTGTTCCCTTTCGTTCCAGAATGCGTTGTAGTAATGCTTTTTCGCTGCAATCTTTCAGCTCGGTCTAGAATGTAGGATCTAAATGACTTCATCTTGCTGGGGTCACTGTGGCAACAACCTCCACCGCGATGAAGTTACCATGGCTACATTGACAGCGAAAATAACTTTAACGTTGAAGAATCATCATCATCAGGTGCCTTGCCGACTGGAGTGGGCGATCATGCCTCTCCATAATCTGCGATCTCCTGCAGCATGTATCAGTTCGTGTGCCGACACACCTCCATGCCATGCAACAAGACTGTCAAGCATATTCTCTCGTTGTCTTCCTATATCTCTCCTTCCACATATCTTTCCAGTGGTCACAACATGTTCTATTTTCCCTCTTCTCGTAACATGGCCGCAAAATGATGACTGTCTCCTTCTAATGTCTGTGATAAGTTGTCTTCGGGCTCCCGCCTCTTTCAAAACCTCTGGGTTGCTCTTTTTGGCTGTCCAAGGTATTCTAAGCATTCTTTTGTAAAACCACATCTCTGAGGCCTCCAGAAATTCTTTGGCCTGCCTACCGATTGTCCAGGATTCACATCCATATGTTAAAACTGGATGTATGTAGCAAGCAAGAATTCTTTTTCTAACTCTCAATGACAAGGATATATTGCACAAGATGTTTTTCATTTTATAAAATGCAGTTTTTGCCTGTCCTATTCTATTTCTTATCTCAGTTATGCATCTTCCATCGGATGTTATCCATGTGCCCAGATACTTAAACTTCTGTACTTGTCCTAAAATAACACCATCAACTTTTATTACACACTTAGGAATAAATCGTTTCTTTGATACCACCATTACTTCTGTTTTCCCATTATTCAAACTGAGGTCCATTATTCCACTTTCTAACATCACAATGTCTATCATTTCCTGTAGTTCTTTCTGACTGTGTCATCAGCATAACGTAAATTGATTATATTGTGCCCACCAACCACGATTCCGGGCATACCAATTAAAGCTCTCATTATATATTCACTGTATGTTGAAAACAAATCAGGTGACAGTATACATCCTTGTCGTACGTCCCTCTTTATGCTTTGAAATGTACCTAAACAGTTGTTAATTCTTATAGCTGCTGTTTGCTGCCAATACATATTATTTATTATTCGTAGATCTTTCCCATCAATGTTTAATTTTACTAACAGTTTGATTACTTCTTCATGCTTCACACAGTCAAATGCTTTTGTATATATGAAGCATAAGTACAAATCAGACTTTACTTCTATAGCTATTTCTGACAATGTCCTTAGGATGTATACGGCATTGTTTGTACCTTTTCCTTCTAAAAATCCACATTGTTCATCGCTGATTTCTGGTTTAATTTTGTTTCTAATTTTTTTTATAATTATTCTCAGTAAAATCTTAGTCATGTGACTCATAAGACTTATTGTGCGATGGTCTTCACATTTTACAGTGTCTGTTTTCTTAGGCAGAGCTATAAATATGGATTTTAAGAGGTCATTTGGAATATATCCACTATTATAAATATCATTTAAAAGTTTAGTTATTATTTCAATTCCAAAATCTCCCAGTTCTTCGATTTATTCCAGTGAGATGTTGTCTGGCCCGGGTGCTTTTCCTTTCTTCATATGATGTATTGCATCCTCAACTTCTGTAGTCATTATTGGTGGACCATCATTGTTGGTCTGCAGTTCTACACCTGGTCTATTATTATCATATAATTCCCCTATATACTCTGTCCATTTGTTAATTATATTACTATGTCCCATTAATAAGTCACCATCTTTTGATTTCAAACATCCAGTGCTGTTACGTGTCATTGTTGCGCGCTGATTTGGGTAAAGTGTGATAGTGTGTGAAGGGCCAGTATTTTCTGTGAGTTCACGGGGGGAATAGTGTCAACATGGTCCGAATATTGAGAGGAGACCAGTGAAAATGTCTATTCATGAACAAGGCGTGCACGCACGAGAGAAAGTGGACGCGTGGGTTACTGTGTGGGGGCCTGAAAGCATAGCTAACGAGATAAACAAAGAAAGTGTGAATTGAGTGACAGCGTGATTCTCAGGTAACATCAGCCACCCGCATAAGTGTGATCCTCGAGAACGCCCATATGAGCGTGAGTCTCGAGAACACCCACAGGAGCATGATTCACGAGAACGCCCATACGAGCGTGCCTCTCGTGTAGACATCAACCACCTACACGGATTTGAGGGGGATAAATTAGAGGGCTGAGAGGCAATCAACAGGCAGTCGAGAGAGACGCGAGAAGAGAGAGAGAGAGGAATCGAGAGTCAGCGACCAAGTCAGGGTCTGTGATATTTCTGGCGAGTCTAACAAACAAGATTACCGTACGACTATCTGGAATTGCGGTCTGAGTGAGTGTAGAGGTTGCGGTACTTAACAAAGATATGGTCCCGCTGGCAAAGTAAGTCCAGGGGACGGAAGGCTCCAAAAGTACCTGTTCTGATTGGCGACGTAGTGAAACGTAGGAGGACCACTACTGAAACAGAACAGAGGGGAGTGGTACCGACGAGAGCGGTGTGCTAGAGGGGACTTACGGGAGAAGTCCTGTCGGTCATCGGAGTCCTGCGACAAGCTGACGACAGCTGTGTGTTTTCGGAGTACGGCCAGGAAAATCCGTCTCCAGTCAGCAGTGTTATATACTGAAATAATATCAAGGTCCAGGGAATGGGAGAATTCGTCCTTTTCAGCTGTACGGCGCGTCCAGAATGTGAGACGCTGTAGTCCTTGGAGCTGTAATAGTCAAGGATAGGTCACTACAAATTGAAAGAGAGCGAGCGAGTGAGGACAAATGGACGATGTGCGAATGTAAACTGTGGTCAATAACTACGTCTCTGCATTTGTGTCATGTATCCTGTTTAAAAAAATGTATGACGTTGTCATCGTCGTAAAGAGTTCTATTTCTAAGAGGAAGCTGAAGGGTACCTGCTAGACGCTTGGTAGTGTGCTGACTAGGGTTAACTCATTTAGCACACAACAGTCATCTTTCCTGTTAACATAATTATCTTTTGGTACATGGAATGTGAATCTTTCCTGTTTTCCCCAATCTCTGAACACATTTGATTCAGCCAGGCTTCTTTAGCCACTTTGCATTTGTTCACTATTTCTTTTTGTATTCTAGAGTATTAACACATACCATACAACTGCAAATATGCATAAGAAGTAGATGAACAACCATAAGTTTCTGTCAGAGTTTACAGCCAGTGTTCGCGAAACAGAAGTCAATTGACAAAAATTAACACAGACCGTACAACTGCAAATATGCATAAGAAGTAGATGAACAACCATAAGTTTCTGTCAGAGTTTACAGCCAGTGTTCGCGAAACAGAAGTCAATTGACAAAAATTAACACAGACCGTACAACTGCAAATATGCATAAGAAGTAGATGAACAACTAGAAGTTTCTGAGAGTTTACAGCCAGTGTTCGCGAAACAGAAGCCAATTTACAAAATTTAACACAGACGTACAACTGCAAATATGCATAAGAAGTAGATGAACAACCAGAAGTTTCTGCCAAAGTTTACAGCCAGTGTTCGTGAAACAGAAGTCAACTGACAAAAATTAACACAGACCGTACAACTGCAAATATGCATAAGAAGTAAATGAACAACCAGGCATTTCTGCCAGAGTTTACAGCCAGTGTTCGCGAAGCATAAAACAAATGGTTGAGGATTAATATTATTAGTGTACTTCTACAACATATAATTATACTGTTAGTCAATAATTAGTAAAGAGGCAAAGAGTGACTTACTGTGAGAGGTTAGTTAGTAAATTAAATATAATTTTCATCCACTTACCCAGAGCTCTGAAATATCTTGACACTGTTTATTCACAGTGTAGTTGCACTATTTATGCACAGTCAGTATGAATGCAAATTCGTGTATATCCACTTCACAATATCCGCTTGTCGATTTGTAATACAAATACATTCCGAACACAGAACTTCGTAAGCACATTAAAATGTCACACGATGCAACACATGGAAAGGGCTTCCAGTAACGTTTCCGAGGGACTCCTTTCAAAAAATGGGTCATTTAGTTGTGAGGCACAATTAGAGTCGGCATTGGTTTAGCTTGGGTCCATATGAACAGGTCATCTGCATATAGGCCCTTGTGAATGTGAGTCATGAACTGTTTTGGGAGGTCACTGGTGAAAAGAATAAACAGTATACACTAGTATGTTTGAATGAAATTAATATATATGATGTAGTTGTTTGTTGTGTCCACGTGAAGGATCAGAGTAAATAAATCTCTTGTTCCAGGTCTTAATACTTCTCTCGGAGGCCCTGGCCACGAACAGTAGGCCGTTGCCCTGTCAATGTCTTAGCGGCCACTGGTAGATTTGGCCACGGCCAGCTCCAGATATTTCTGGAACTAGCTGTGATTTGGCAAAACTCACTATTGAGTCTGATCTTGCAAAAACGATTGAATTTGATTATGTTAATCCTTATATTGCGAGGAAAAAGGCTGGGAAAGCACTTTTCTTTTGCAGAATATAAATGCCATTAAATATCAGTTATAATAAGTGTTACCAGCTTGTAATCAATATATTATTATCGTTTCGAGTCAAAGTGCGTCTGTCTGAGAGGCAAAGAACCAACAGTTTGCATACAGATAAGTCAGAAATGTAAAATGGATGTACACGCAACACTCGGGTTCTATAACAAGACTAAAGTCCAGAGATAGAACAGAACAGCGGGTGAATGCAAAGAAGAATATTAATAATCTTAATCTATTATTAATTTTGCTGCTTTTGTATGTTTCTATATTGTTTTTATACTAACGTTTGTTCTTGATTTTATTACCTTTTGCAGGAGTACATGTCCTCTTTTTGATATATTTGCAAGTATATGTGTATGTAATTAACAAATGTACAATTATAACATTATTGATTTATGTGTCCATGTGTAGGTGGTGGCGGGAGGGGGGGGGGGAGGAGGAGATAGTGGGTCTATCACCTCCCCCTTTCCACCCTCAAATATTTCCCCGGACCCCACACTAGGCATCCTCCACAATAACATAACCCTTGAGCCGTTAGGGTCATGAATGTGTATTGATGGCAGCACTAGCTCACAAAGCCAGCTATTTTTCTGTCTTCCTGTTCCGCTTGCTGAACAAGTGTATAATGCTTAAGTCCGGTCTATTTTTTTGATACTGTCATTCCAGGTTTTCCAATCCCCCTTTTTCCCTTCTTCGACTTCCCCCCCCCCCCCCCCCCCCCCCCTTCCCCATGTTCCCTGAAGTATTTAGTCTTTGAAATCAAATTATGTCTCACCACGTGCTTGAACAAAACTGGCTTGCAGCGTTTCACCACTAGTAGTAATCATAAAGAAGTTTTCAAATGTGCGGACTAATAAATACCGTATTTAGTGTGAATAGACCGCAGTATTTGTATAAAAAATTGTTGATAAAAAACAGGGTGCGGTGTACATTCCAGATATTAGGCCTACATCATCTTACATGTCACACAATTTATTAATAAACGATTCACCATTTTTAAACGTACCTTACAATAACAAGGCCTATAATTGACGCCACAGTTGTCTGCCCCTGAATTATAAGCTCATTTCATGCCACAGCACGCTTTGTCCAGCCATAAATGGATTTAAATTTACTATGAAAAATTCCCATGATGTCTGATAACTGACATGCTACAAACTGGCACATTTTTGCTGACACAGAAAACCGATCTGCCCATATTTTCTTGACATATTCAAGCAGGTTGCTTTCTTTACCTTCTTGCCACATGAGGAAGTAAGAATATTAGATCAATGAGAGATGTCACAGGAAGCGAAAGAGAGAGAGAGAGAGCTCACCAGACAGATGAATAATTAGCTCAGACAAAAGAATATGTTTTAATATTTAAATTTATTAAACAGCAACTTATAACGACGTGAGTGCAAAAAAATTTATGTTCTTCATTCATAATTGAAGCAAAAAGTATCAAATACTGAGTATAAAGTTTTGATCGAGTTAGCTACTGGCACAAATCTCAGAATAGCTTGTATATATCTGCCAAAAGTTCAGTCAAATGAATGTTGAATAAGGAATCTACATGACAGCACACGAGACACTCCCATAAGTTCTCAGTCCCTATCTTAAGCAGCAAGTGAAAAGTTCCAATTCCAGTGGTACCAGTAACCATCTGATGGTATATCTGTCTCATACTTACCCCGAGTATTGAGCGTCGACCAGATACCCTGGTAACTCCTCACAGCGCCATTCTCCTTAGACCGTAATGATTCAGTCAAATGAGACAAGGAGAAATGTGTGAAAAATATTTCAACAATCCATAATCTGACAAACAGTAGCAAGAAAACAAATGGCATACATCCAAAGGATGCTAACTACCTGGGAAACAATCTATGGCATTTCTTTTCGGTTCACAAAAAACACTAGATTTACTTGTAATCAGTCACTTTCTATGACTTTATCTTATTCTGTGCTTGCCCTTAAAATAGCCTTTGGCACATTGTATTGTGGTTTACAGCTAGGCTGCAATATCTGCATCTTTGAGAGGAGAGGTGGAGAAGAGGGTCTATTCTTTTCTCTCTCCCAAAATGAGACCCTGAAACCCACACTGGAAGATGTGGACAATCCTGCAGTGTCAACTCTTTCAACTTTAAAAGGATCCTCATATAATCATTTATATAACAATCACAAAAGAATGTTGTTACCCACTTCCTCCCCCCCCCCCCCCCTCCCAAACATCCAAGGTTCACCATTTTTCTCTGCCCCTTGATTCACAGCAATTTGTGTAGTTCTCACCCACAGTTCCACATCAGTGATTTTACCATACCAGTGAATTTCTTCTATTTCATGCAGGTAACAGCTGATGAATGTTTGTAGTTTATTAGTAACTGTTTTAGTTGTTCACCATTTGTCTGCTCCATACAAGCAGGACTGATTTGAAATTTTCTTTGACTTTTACAGATTTCATATTTTTGTCCAAACTCCTCTTGCCTTCAGTATTCATTTTGTATGTCTATGTCTGTTTCACCATTTTTACTACACTAGGGGCTAAAAAACTGAAAGATTCCATGTGTGAAGTGGGGTTTCATAAAAAAATAATAATTCGGTTATTGTTTGTGTGGTTTATTTTATTCTCATTATCTTTGCATTACCCCCTTATAGATTTTTAAGACCAAAAAGGTTAGTCGTGTATCCTTTACAGGATGTTGCAGAAACAACCCCAGCAGCCCCTGGCTGTTGTGTGCTTTTTCTAGGCAAATTTACGTCCAGTAGTTTGCCATTGCTTTCCACTGTTGAAACCAACGCAAGGGGCATGGCCCCGGGTTACGAAGCGTTCGCATCGACTTAAGACAAAAAAAACTGGAGGAAAAAACATTTGCAGGTGCTAAATGCTAGCTTCCTATCCTTTACAGGGCGTTGCAGAACCAACCCCAGCATTTTTTGGCTGTTGTGGTTTTTCTACGCAAGGTTTACATTCCAACTAATGTCTGGCGAGAAGTAGAGGTGGCTGGTGTTATACTGACTACATTACCCACTGAGTGCCCACTGGTCTATAAAACATAGGTCTAGCCCCACATGCCCAATGAGTCGAAGGTGAGAAAAGGGATCATATTTAAATTATGAGTTGAGCCATTCTTTATGCACTCAGGTCCTTCACTGAGACCAGGTTGTAGCCCAGTGTCAAGGTTTTCTGTATCTGTCTTGTGCTTCTCATGTAGCTTGGGTGATGGATTTGGTTATCTTTTTGCAGGTCTTAGCTACATCCTTTATCCATCTCTTTCCTCACCTTCCTCCCAATATTCTGCTGTCAAAAATTGTAAATGTTAATAGAACTTCTTAACAAACCCCCAAAAAAAAAAAATGAAACATCACCTTGTCATCAAAAGATGTTAGATCTTGCAAAACAAAAGAATCATGAGAAATAATATTACTGCTTATTATTATTATCATCATGTAGCAGGTCCTTTGCAGAACATCGCTCTCATCACTGTCTACCTGAAAGTAACTTAGTCTCTCACCAGCTCTCCAGCCTCATGTACTTTCATACTCAATGAGTTACTCATATCCTGTGCCCATCTTCATGTTGGTCGGCCCCTACCCCTCCTTCCTGGTACCATGTCTTCTGCTATTATGTTTTTCCAAGTCGTTGTGGCGCTTGATATCACCAAAATATTTCAGCTTCTGAGACAGGATGCTGTTTCTTGATGTTCAGATCTGTCAAGAAGTCAGTATTTCTCCTCTTCTTTGTCCAAGATAGTCTGAGAATCTTTTTATAGCATTTCAGCTCAAAAGCCCCTAATCTCTTTTTTAAGGACTGGGAGATGTTACTGCTAGAAATGCAAAATATAATTTGAAACTAAGACAAGCAGTGGAATAACTGAGACAAGCAGTGGAATAACTAAGACAAGCAGTGGAATAACTGAGACAAGCAGTGGAATAACTGAGACAAGCAGTGGAATAACTGAGACAAGCAGTGGAATAACTGAGACAAACAGTGGAATAACTGAGACAAGCAGTGGAATAACTGAGACAAACAGTGGAATAAATGAGACAAACAGTGGAATAACTGAGACAAGCAGTGGAATAAATGAGACAAACAGTGGAATAACTGAGACAAGCAGTGGAATAACTGAGACAAACAGTGGAATAACTGAGACAAACAGTGGAATAACTGAGACAAGCAGTGGAATAACTGAGACAAACAGTGGAATAACTGAGACAAACAGTGGAATAACTGAGACAAACAGTGGAATAACTGAGACAAGCAGTGGAATAACTGAGACAAACAGTGGAATAACTGAGACAAACAGTGGAATAACTGAGACAAGCAGTGGAATAACTGAGACAAACAGTGGAATAACTGAGACAAACAGTGGAATAACTGAGACAAGCAGTGGAATAAATGAGACAAACAGTGGAATAACTGAGACAAGCAGTGGAATAACTGAGACAAACAGTGGAATAACTGAGACAAACAGTGGAATAACTGAGACAAACAGTGGAATAAATGAGACAAACAGTGGAATAACTGAGACAAGCAGTGGAATAACTGAGACAAACAGTGGAATAACTGAGACAAACAGTGGAATAACTGAGACAAACAGTGGAATAACTGAGACAAGCAGTGGAATAACTGAGACAAACAGTGGAATAACTGAGACAAACAGTGGAATAACTGAGACAAGCAGTGGAATAACTGAGACAAACAGTGGAATAACTGAGACAAACAGTGGAATAACTGAGACAAACAGTGGAATAACTAAGACAAGCAGTGGAATAACTGAGACAAACAGTGGAATAACTAAGACAAGCAGTGGAATAACTGAGACAAACAGTGGAATAACTGAGACAAACAGTGGAATAACTGAGACAAACAGTGGAATAACTAAGACAAGCAGTGGAATAACTGAGACAAACAGTGGAATAACTGAGACAAACAGTGGAATAACTGAGACAAACAGTGGAATAACTGAGCATAGAAACTTCAAACAGTCCAGGAGTGTATTATCTATCTAAGCTTAAAAAAGTATTCTAGAGAAAACTTTTGCATGAGCAAATAATATTCATCAAACCTTTTTTACAACCAGTGTTCAAAACAGACATGTTTATTACCCCTAGAAAAGGTGATATTGGCAAACTTTATGAACAAAACAATGAGTTTATATCAACAATAATGCAGAATTTAAAGCACATCATATACCAATGTGTGAAAATAATTACTATCTGACAATGGACACAAGAATGCGTTAGCAGATATAACAAATAGCTCTGCAAATGTTATCACATTTACTGTTGTGAAAAGTCCAGCACGCTCTTGCAGATATCATTCAAACACAGTAGTTTTAAAAAACATTTTCAAACAACGTGTTAAATTTCTTATTCTACACTTTATCTCATCTCAAAATGTTTATTAAAAAACCATGCACACGATTTTTTTTTCTATGGTAGTTACTGATTTCAGGATGTATGTATGTGATTCACATGTGTGCATGCATTGTGCCAAGTCCAAATCTGATCCTGCTAAGCATTGGTTTGAATACTGATTTGAACAACAAATCAACATCCAGGCACAAGGGCAGTAACCCATAAGTGCTTAAGTGCTCTGTTCTGTGTACATGAACTACTGTGGGTAGATTTTTAACTCCAAATTTTGCCCAGGCAGCACCTTTAGGCTACTCTTTTCAATTCTCAACTGCCAACTGATTTTTCATGTGCGCAACAATACACATGTAAGTCCGATCTTACTACCCAGAGACCAGGGGAAATTATTAGAAGTCCACATGAAAACATCCCAGACTTCACCGGGACTTGTACCCAGGACCTTCATCAGTCAAAGACAGACCCATGCCTCGAAACCACTCAGTGCCCCCCCCCCCACCCCCAGATAATCATTATTCCAATGAAACCTGTTATACTGAAGAGGAAGGGGTTTGGTAGAGGTTCAAGGGAAAGGATCAGACACACTTAAACTCTCAAATGTATTTTTGAATATTTACAACAACAAAACTTCAATATTCTCTAAATCAAAACAATTTCAGGGATTGTTGTAGCTTCGAGGCACCGCTGATTTTTTTTTTAACATCATATTTTTTTTATTCTACTGCTGTAGCATTGTGCAGAAAAGGTTACATAATCTATATACTTATAAATATAGAAATAGAAAAAAACAATATCAAATTTAGAATAACTTGCTTTGCCAATAGAAACCTGAACGTAGGTGTCTTGAAACATGAATACAGTTCTGCTGAACCTGTAAGCAAGTGCACTGAACCAGTATGCTGGTGTTTTGAAACATGCATGTAAGTGCACTAAACCAGCATGCAGGTGCACTGAACCTGTATGCATGTGCATCAAACCTGTATGCATGTGTTGAAAAATGCATGTACACTTGAACCTTTAGCAGGTGTTGAAAGGTCCATTTAGGTGCACTGGACCTGTGTGCAGGTGCGAGGAATCTGTTTGCAGGCGCATTGAACATGTATGCAGGTGTACTGAGACTTGTATGTAATCATCTTGAAGGCTTATACCTTGACATCAACACAAACAGGTAGAAAGGTGTTCTAAAATCTGCACAAAGATGTCCTAAAAAGTAAGTGTTCTGAAAGCTGTAGGCAGGTGTCCTTAAACCTGCACAAAGATGTCCTAAAAAGTAAGTGTTCTGAAACCTGTAGGCAGGTGTTCTTAAACCTGCACAAAGGTGTCCTAAACAGTAAGTGTTCTCTAACCTGTAGGCAGGTGTTCTTAAACCTGCACAAAGGTGTCCTAAACAGTAAGTGTTCTGAAACCTGTAGGCAGGTGTTCTTAAACCTGCACAAAGGTGTCCTAAACAGTAAGTGTTCTCTAACCTGTAGGCAGGTGTTCAAAAACCTGCACAAAGGTGTCCTAAAAAGTAAGTGCTCTCAAACCTGTAGTCAGGTGTTCTTAAACCTGCACAAAGGTGTCCTAAAAAGTAAGTGTTCTCTAACTTGTAGTCAGGTGTTCTTAAACCTGCACAAAGGTGTCCTAAAAGGCAAGTGCTCTGAGACTTATAGGTAGGTGTTCTGAAACCTGGAAACCATATTTTTTTTTTTTTTAAATAGTCTGGCTCCATTATGACCTGAGCTCACAACCTTCTCGATGAATCAATCATATTTTAAAGAAAAGAGACAAACAAGCAAAACAGACTAGAATACATTTTTTTTTTAGCAATAACAAACTGCAGCAAAACACCAACTTATATTTATATGCTCTATTTTATAGGTTTTTGACATAATTTGTCCCTTTAAAATCAATGAGTAAATTTCAAAAAATACAAAACTGAGACAATTTTATTGATTAGGAGCAATGTTAAATTTAACAACCAACTCATGTAAAATGTTAACAATATTCACTGAAACATCATCATCATGTTACACTATTTATACATCACAAAAGGCACACAATCAATTCTTCCATTACACTCTATCCTGTGCAAACTTTCTGATTCAGTTTCTGCATCTCTGGCCTCTCATCAATGTTCATCATAAGGAAGCAACTGTTGAGTTTCTGCATCTCTAGCCTCTCATCAATGTCCATCATAAGGAAGCAACTGTCCAGTTTCTGCATCTCTGGCCTCTCGTCAATGTTCATCATAAGGAAGCAACTGTCCAGTTTCTGCATCTCTGGCCTCTCATCAATGTTCATCATAAGGAAGCAACTGTCCAGTTTCTGCATCTCTGGCCTCTCATCAATGTCCATCATAAGGAAGCAACTGTCCAGTTTCTGCACCTCTGGCCTCTCATCAATGTTCATCATAAGGAAGCAACTGTTCCGTTTCTAAATCTCTGGCCTCTCATCAATGTTCATTATAAGGAAGCAACTGTTTATTTCTCACTTTATTTTAACTGAGTCACTGTCTTTTAAATTATATATGTCCTTACATTAGGGTGACCATATTTCCTATTTTCACTGGGGCAATCCCATTTATTAAGGTGTGTTCCGGCCATCCTGTTGGTACTCCAAACAAACCACCAATTGTCCTGTTTTATAAAGATCTAGGAATGAGCCTGAGACCAGAACATGCACTGATAGTGATAATATCTGTAGACCTTGTTAGAATTAATAGTTTGGGATACTTTTAATAATAAATTAATAACAAAAATAAATTCTAGAATATTGGAAAGGGGGGGGGGGGGGGGGGGGGGGTTGCTGAGCCAACTTGCTTAGAATGTTTTATTTTGAGCTCAAAATATTAGTAGAAAGTCCCATTTTCAGTTCAAGATATTATGCTCACCCTACCTTACAAAGTACATGTGGCAGTAAAGTAACTTTAAAAATTATTAGATGCACACACATACAACAAAAGCTGCATGTGATGTGCCCGGCCTAACAGTCAGTTTCTTACTGGCATCTTTCTATCTTGTCCACACAGCAGTGCTATACTGTGCTCAAGGAAACAGGGGATTCACACAGTCCCTGGCAATGGCAAGTGTAACCTGCTGATGTTAGAAAGTCTTTCACAATTACAGTCAAAGCCATTGCTTCCAGAGTTAGTTGGATATATTTCAGGACAATTGTTGCCCCTGCATGTTTTTCTTTGATGCTCAGCTCCTAATCTATCCGCAATCATGTTCTCTTTGATCCTGATTCCCTTCTAGACCCCACCCTCCCTCTTCGATGCAACATGGTCTATGATCTGTTTGTCTATACATAACAGAATAATACATCAGAAGTTGTGCATACTCACTATCCTAATATGGGACACAATTGTTTAATTATTTTAAAGCCACGCTTCGGCTGTTTTTGGGGGAGCCCTAATATAACCTAATGGTGAATAGGGTTTCTGGGACTTTTGCTCAGGTGATTTTCATCTGAATGGTGGCACTTTGTGTCACCGGGTGTTTACCGCTCGTTATATGGTCCTGGTGGGGTTCAACTACATTCATACATCAGAAATTGTTAGTAATTTAGCCTGTGACAAAGTGGATTACAAACATATAACCACACTTTGTTATGGAGAATAGTTAAAAAAAAAAAAAAAAAACATGCAGATTATTAGCAGCTAAAAACATATATTTTAAGCAACTATGAAGAGGCTGGCCACCTGGCTCTTATGTGGGAGATCCAAGTTCAAATCCTCTGTAAGGTGATGGCATTTATTTCCTAACCAGCGCTGTTCATGGTGACTGCACTAGCCAGTGAAGCCTCGTCAGGCACAAGATACCATTTTCCTACACTACCATAAAAATGGGCATATACGGGCAGAGAAAAGTTTTTTTTTTTAAATTATTTATTATTTTTATGGCTATATCATTACATTCTAAGACAACATCTGTAAATACTATAACGGAACTGTATTACCATTGCATTTGTCACAACACCCGCAAACACATTATGTCTCAAACCTTAATAAGCACCCTCTCCATACATCTGGCAGCAGAGCAAGTAAAGCTAATTCTGTGCAATCTGGCATTCTAAAGCAGTGAAAAAAAATGAACACACAAACCCATCTGTTGCCACCAGGAGCAGTGACAATACTGTGACTCACATAAAACAGTACACACATCATCTTCCACAATTATCAGTGAGCATTATTTCTTAGTGAAACTAATACCATCACAAAGTATTTACTGTGTAGTTTGGTTCAGCTGTGCTGGGTTGCCATAAAGCATATTTCATTCTGATGAGTTACAGTTAATTATCTCTTATGTGTTCTGGGGCTCTGAGCAATCTCCCAATGTGTGTGCTGGGGTTCTGAGTCATCTCCCCATGTGTGTTCTAGGGCTCTAAGTCATCTCCCCATGTGTGTTCTGGGACTCTGAGTCATCTCCCCATGTGTGAACTGGGGGCTCTGAGTTAATTATCTCCCCAAGTGTGTTCTGGGGCTCTGAGTTATCTCCCCATGTGTGTTCTGGGGCTCTGAGTTAATTATCTCCCCATGTGTGTTCTGGGGCTTAGAGTTAATTATCTCCCCATGTGGGTTCTGGGGCTATGAGTTATCTCCCCATGTGTGTTCTGGGGCTCTGAGTTATTTATCTCCCCATGTGTGTGCTGGGGCTCTGAGTAAATTATCTCCCCATGTGTGTTCTGGGGCTTAGAGTTAATTATCTCCCCAAGTGTGTTCTGGGGCTATGAGTTATCTCCCCATGTGTGTGCTGGGCCTCTGAGTAAATTATCTCCCCATGTGTGTTGTGGGGCTCTGAGTAAATTATCTCCCCATGTGTGTTCTGGGGCTCTAAGTAAATTATCTCCCCATGTGTGTTCTGGGGCTCTGAGTGAATTATCTCCCCATGTGTGTTCTGGGCCTCTGAGTTAATTATCTCCCCATGTGTGTTCTGGGCCTCTGAGTTAATTATCTTCCCATGTGTAAACTAGGGCTTTGAGTTATCTCCCCATGTGTGTTCTAGGGCTCTGAGTCATCTCCCCATGTGTGTGTTCAGGGCCTCTGAGTTAATTATCTCCCCATATGTGTTCTGGGGCTCTGAGTAATCTCCCCATGTGTAAACTGGGGCTCTGAGTAAATTATCTCCCCATGTATGTTCTGTGGCTCCATAGTTAACTCTCTCAGTCACAAGCAGCTGTAACCAGAGTTCTTTACATCCAAAGAAATTTAGCTTAAAATTAATAAAAAACTTTGGTTTCAATGAGTGCAACTGAGACATTATGGGTCACAAATAGTTAAATTGATAAGTCAGATACAAAAGGTTAATATAACGAATTTCTGTAAAAGGAGAGAGTAGGAACAATATGTTATCATTGAAATCACCAAGAAACGTTGGTAAGTTGTTTGGTACTGAAAGAATAAAGAAGGAAGAAAGAAAAGACCCGAGGCTCTCTTACAGGCATGCTGGGAAATGTGACTAATTAATTTGCTGAAATTGTTGAAGATGTGCGCAAGCTGGACATGTATGATACAGGTACTGAGGTGGAGTGACTCGTAGGAACAAATCACCATGGACCATGTTGCCAGAGGGGGCACATCAGGAAGGGAATGAGAATGAAGAAAGAAATGACTGCAGAAAGGACAAGAGCTGAACGTGTGTAAAGAAACAGACTAAACACAAATTATGGCAGAAATGGTCCTGAAATTTGATGCTTTAAGTGTGGAAAACTTTTCTTAACACAGGTGGATTTTTCTAGTCACACTTGCCATCACCATGGGCTGTGAGTCCAATGCCTCCTCATAGAGCAATATAACACTATCGCCTGGAAAGAAGGAAAGGTGACAACAACAAAACTTTGCTGAAATCAGATTTGTTGGGCAGAAAGATGAGGATTTCACAGCCTTGCAGTAAACCACAATACAATCTGCCAACCACCCTTTCAGAGTGAATGCAGAAGTTAGTTAGCAGGGTGACTTGGCTGACAGGCTAATGTATCTGTCAAAACTCAGAAATTACTGAGTTTGAATTCCAAATAGAGCTGAGAGGTTTTACAAGCACCAATAGTTTCTTTTGTAAATCTCTTGGGTAGTGAGACTGGAACCCTTGCCATCTCAAACAATGGCGTAAAACAGCAGATGGTTTTTGTGTTCAAGCTGCACATGTTTGAAATACCATGACAGCTGAAATCATAAAAATGTAGTGTGTAGGAATGCACAAGGAAAAGAGGAAAAATGCAATGGTCATGACACGTAATAAGATCTAGCAGCCTCTTGAAAACAATACTACAGGACTCAATAGAGGGGAAGAGGAAGACCAAGAAAGACCTGGATGCAGAATTTGAATGACTGGACAGGCCTAAGCCATGCAGCATTGAAGTCCATCGCATCTGACCATCATAGGTGGAGGCAGCTGATCAGACAGTCAGCAGCAGCTGGTGATCCAAGGACACGTAGTGTTACGAGACGATAAGGGTGATAAGAATGCTGCCATGGGATTTTGTTTGCAATGAAAAACCAAAACATGGATAGACAGCGCCAACGACTATGGATGGAATTTGTCTGGAAAAACAAAGCAGAAATAAGTGTATGTTGAAACCAGAAACACTGATCTCTGAGCTAGTGAGGTGAACAACTAGCTATACTAAAATCCTCTTGAAAAAGAGAAATGAAGAAGAAGAGTGAGTTACCAGGAGTCTTATATTCTGAAGTGCAGAGTGAAGCAGCAGGTGATGTCAAATGGACTCAAAAGCTGGAGGACAATGGCAATATCACGACAGATTATGTGGGTATATCAGCCACACCTAACTAAGCCACGTGTGCAGGGATATAATATAAATAACCACATAACAACACTTCATACATATGACTTAGAGATAATTCCATATTAGTATTTAGTAAGTGGCAATATGTGTACACTTTTATGAATTAATGATTTGATGATAACTTGGAAAGGTAAATACAAACAACAACCCCAAGTACAAATTACTGGCATACAAAAGGCTAACATGTTTTAATATTAGGTAGGTAGTATTTACTGATAATATCTCATAACTTGTACAATTGAAGATGGTTGAACATTTCCTACAGCGTGTAAAGGCTAGACTATCGCTTTCGCTTCTGGCAGGAAAGCTTCCCAATACTTGATGAGCTGTTGAATAAAAACAGGAAAAGTGAGCATGAACTAAATCTTATGTTGAATTAAGAATTAAGAATCAACATCATAGCACTTGGGATACTCTTACAAGTACTCCATCCCCATCTTCAGCAACAAGCGAAGAGTCCCAATTCCGATGGCCAGTATTTGTCTGATTGCAAACTTATGTTGAATACTGCCATTTAAATAACTTTAAATCATGAGAACACAAACAATACAGGGGTAGGGCAGGGATGTGTGCTCTCTCTCTTCTCTTATTTAAAATATACACAGACATAATAATCAAAATGAGCCAGCTTTAAAGAAGTCGACTCAGAAAACCCAGAAAATGGGAACTTTACTTTCCAGAGGAAGAATTAGATCCACACCATAATAAACAAGCTACTATTTATAATAGATGATTAGTGCCTGTTCTACAATGAGGTAAGTAGACTGCAAGAAAATGTGAATAGGCTACGGACAACAAGCAGAAGATTTAACATGAAGGTAAACATGATTAAAACTAAAATACTTCAGGTCAGTAGAATTTCTAGTCCGTTACAGGTAGGGTTGAATAGTACGTGTGTGAAGAAAGTTAAAAAATGTAAATATCTAGAATTTAAATATCTAGAGAATACGTGAAATAGAAACAAGATTCCAATGAGCCAGTGCACTTACATACCAAATGACAACATTAAACCAAGGACATCCAGTCATAAAATCATAAGTACACCTGCAAAAAAACCCGATTATAAACAGCATATTCATATCAACAATGTGCTAACAGTGCTAAAATTGGAAATTATCTAGTGCTAACCAAAATAAAATTAACAACTCTGAAATAAGATGCCTCAGAAAAGCCGTCAACTTAACCATCCAAGATACAGAAATGATATTATCAGACAGACTGTGGGAACATCACCAAGCAGCAAATGCACTGAGAAACAGAAGCTCAAATGGTTTGGTCATCTAGTAAGAATGCAGACAGAACAACTTCCAGTGCAGGAGCTACACATGAAAAGATCTGATGCGAAAGCAAGAGGTCACTATAGGAGAAGATGGATTTACATTAAAGAAATCTACATTGACAAGAAATGACAATAGCCATTGCTGTCCTTCAAGCAAATGGATAGCAAACTGTTGCTCCCCATGACGCTTAACGGAATAAGTGGAAACTGAAGGTGGCGTTGAAGACAAACAATAATCTCTACAATTTACTGCCTGGCATATTTCACTGTATCTGATCAGGTGCTTTACAATGGACCCTATTTCACAAATTTGAAGTCACCATCATAATCACGTGGCTGATCTTAAACTTCCAGTGGAGAGATGTATAAACTAACTTGACAATGGCAAATGTGATTTTGCATTTTAGCGAAAAGAAGTCATTCTGTGCTTCATTTTAAGCTGATATAGCTCTGTAGTAATGCCTTAGATACAGCGAAATATGCCAGGCAATCGACAATGTATTATTTGCGTCCTCATTATTTAAATTTGCAACAGGAAAACACTTGTTTTGAACTAAATTGTCTGATAAACTTGATGATTAGAAAAGTCATTAATGTCAAATATCAGTAACTTTGACCTAATTAGCTGGTGTTCGTGACTTAGGGGTTGTGAACACTGTAATTCCGAGACTACCTAGTTCGGCTCAGTTCCGGTGATTTGGCAGCAGATTGCTTTGTGTTGATTTTGACAACAGTGTGGAAAGACAACAAATAAGAAAACAAATTAACATTGCCTAGTAAAACCATAAACAGTAAACAAATGCTCAGGGAGAACATTCTTCACAGCACTTGGGACATTTCAAAAAGCACTCCATACCCATCTTCAGCAGCCAGCGCAGATACAGGGCAGATTGTATTTTATTTTATTATATGAATCAACATATCTTAACTCTTTGAGTCCCAAGAAACCCATCATACTTCATAGGTTCCTACCTAGAGGACCAATGAACGCATGATGCGCCGATTTTACATCTCTCTTAGGCCTCTGATGCTAAACTCCCTAGGACACAAAGAGTTACTGGCATATAAAATGTTTCTAGAACTTTCTCTCTGTAAGTTACCAATGCAGTTCAAACTTTTACCTTTTCTTGATTGTCCATGAGAACCTGCAGGTATTTTATGACACTGTCCTTGAAGTCACTGACCCGCAGCTTCTCAAATCGAGCCACTTCCTTTTTGATGTTCCGAGATATTTTCTCAAAGTCTTCTTGCCCCTTCTCAACCTTCTGCTCCCACTGCAAATGAAAAAAAAATGATTTTACAGCAATGAAATAAAATATACATGTGTTTCAATACACCACTGAAAATCTAACACACACGCAGTCTTCTTCTTCTTCACTTCCTCTGTTACCACTTCAGATGGTGAGAAAGATATAAGGTAATAAGATAAAAGGATGGTAAGGGATTGCTAGGATTTTGTTAAATAGGTGCTGTCATGCCAGTAGGGTATCCATGAAGGCCATCTTGGGTCACAGTGGACTGTCATCGTCAAAGGGCTCTGGTGAATGAGCGACAAGCCCAACAAGCTGTTGATAACTTCATTATTTCTACAAAGAATACAATAGAAAATAAACAGCCTAATCAAACAGGCATTAACACTTCTGCTGGGTAAACAGGGGGTCCTTGAGCCTGAGGTTTTAGGGCCGCATGGCTAGTGTTGTCACCAGAGACTTTTCAGGTTAGAGTTTTATTTTTGCCCCCGACTGAAAAAAAAAAAAAGCCTAGAGATTTTGAATCGGGGTCTCCTGCAGGAGAAACTTGCGCTCATAACAGTCAGAGTAAACAGTCAGTCAGTGGGTAATATTAAATGCATGTTGCACAGAGTGTGCCTATGTAGCGTGCATATGTCTAATTTCTGTACATTACAGCATTGTGATGTACACTGCACCTGTACATGCTAAGTGTGCATCATGGATCTGTAGTGTGGACAATGACTGTGGTGTGCAACAAACTTGTGGCATATGCACTGTGTGATGTCTTCGCCCCATTGTAATGAGCTGCAACATTCAGAAACCACCCTACTAAGGCAAGTAAAATCACATTAGGTCAAGATAGGGGGAATTATAGCCAACTTTACATGGGAACAATCAGTACAGGTACCTAGGGGTGGCTGCTGCATCAGAAGACTGAGCATGCATGTGTACGCCCAATGTGCAGTGACATCGATTGTGTAAACATAGCATGACATTACATTAATTAAACTATGCAATCTTATATTTCCTCAAAATCAGAAATGGCAAAAGATGAAGTGAAGAAGAAGAAACTATACAAGAAAGGAGACAAATGACTTAGTAGCCATTACTCCTTAGCACTTTCCCATTCCTACTACCATATAATATCTGCTGTTATAAGTATCACGCCGATCACCCTTATTTTCCAGGAAATTTCCTGGTATGTGCTAAAAAGTAAGTAAAATACCTGTTTCCATCCCTGGAGGCAAACTGGCATATCATGTCACCCCAAAATGCTTACAGACCACTGGCCACTTGACGGGTGATTTGGTTAATATTATGCTGGCCATTTCTTCTTCCAGGAACATTTTCTGAAATCCATTATTATGCCCGCCACCTTTATTTCTCAGGATATTCTTCTTCTTATAGTCCATGCTGTGTACTTTCAATCAACTCTGATACAGATGCTCTTCAATGCCATGATGTCAAGCTGTCCCGCATCTTCTCTCTGAGTCTCCCTCTGCCTTTTTTCCCGCTCTAACTTTTCCACCATCAAGACGGACTCAAGTTTTCTCCTTCTCATGACATGACCAAAGAATGTAAATGGTCTACTTCTGGTGTGGTAAATCCATTCTCTTTGCAAGTCCATTTTTTTTTCAAGACACATTCATTATTCTTTTATTTGTCCTGGGTATTTTCATCATTCATCTACAAAACCATATCTCCACTGCTTCCAAATAATTTTTCACAAACTGTCCGACTGTCCCTGATTCACTTCCAAATATCAGGTGGGGGCTGCGTGGTCTCAAAGCATGGTGTCCCGCCTTGAGTGCTAGAGATTCTGGGTTCAATCCCCGATAAGGGCTGGGATTTTTTCACATGGACGTACTTCTAGTAATTCTCCCTGGTCTCTGGGTAGTGAGATCGGACCCCCGTGTGCGCACGTAAAAATCTCTTGGCAGTTGGAAATCTAAAAGAGAAGCCTAACTGTGCTGCCCGGGCAAAATTTGGAGTTAAAAATCTACCCAAAGTATTTCAGGATCCTCGCCGGTGCTACAGACCCTGAGCACTGTGCTGAGCTTCTTCTGACTCAGACTTGAGTTAGAAGAAGAACAGAGCACTTATGGGTTACTACCCATGTGTCATGATGTTGATGTGATGTTCAAATCTCAAACAAATACACCAGGACTGGATTTATATAAATCTTGAGTTCTCTTTGTCATCTTAACTATAAAAGAAAAACTGCACAGAATATTCACAAAACATTATTTGCTGAGTAGGTTCACCAGGAAGGCCAGGTTGAATTTTAGAAATCTGCCTATATGACAACTGGGGCAAAAAGCAAGCGGCGTGGCTTCTGTAGCTCTATATACTATGTACAAACCACAAGTAAAGAAGTTTATTAACATTCACAAATATCCCAACCTCTGTTATTTCTGCCTGAGCTTGTGAAATTTTATCCATCTTGTTCTGCATTTCCAGCTTTGTTTTGTTCTCACGTTTCTTTCCTAATGTAGTTTCCGCATCCTTCCACATTTTATAGGTCTTAATTCGCTCCTGGAAAACATCCTGGATAAAGAGACAGCATTGCAGGTTATTTTTTAAAAAAAAACAGAAAACTTTCAGCTGACCTGAGGACCAGAAACAACAATTGTCAGGTCCTCAGGTGAGCATCTAACCGCTAAACTATGGCAGCCCCCAAATATTACAAACCAAATCATAATCAGGCGAGGCAAATAGTTTCCTACTTCATCATTTGTCCTTTCCAAACAATTCTCAGAAAACTGACTGGTACCCAATGTTAGACGTTAGGTCAGCCCAGAGCTACAATGGACGGAAACGATATTTCTGCCAGTGCTTGGGAATCAAATTTGGATCACCATGTTAGCAAGTACACTAATCACTTTGGCTCTACACACTTGGCTCTGAACTCTAGTCACCACAAACAATGGCAGGAAAGCTATTCACTCATATACAATGGCAGGTGAGCTACTGGCATTTCCCTTTAGTCTTCTCTTTCTTTTCCTTCTCTCTGCCAGTGGTTTGCAGATGAGAAAGCTATAGGCTTCTATGAAGTCTGTGGTGCGAGGCATATCTTCCGCTGATTCATACAGCTTGGTTTCCATTGGAATGTCAGCCAAACTGGGATCTCTCTTCTATGAGGGGAAGTCAATAAATCAGTCATAAATGGTTATGGGATGGAGGGAAAATGTAGCTGGTGGTTTCTAAAGGTGTCATTGGGTGACAGCAACATCACACTTTAGGTCTCCGTTCCCTAGAGGTGGCGCTAGGTGTTGCACACGCACTCGCAACACAGAAACAAAATGGCGACTGTACTTATGGAATGTACCCCTAAAGAACAACACACTGTTGTACTATTGGGGGGGGGGGGAAGGCGGGGGAGGCCTGATTGCAAAGGAAATTCATGAGGAAATGCTTCCTGTTTATGGTGACATATGTTTATCCCGTAAAGCAGTGCATAGCTGGGTAAAGAACATTTATTTCCCAAGGACACTTTAAAATTGTTGACGAAGTCCCATCTGGTCGTCCTGCAGAGACTGCAACAATCTGTGCAGTGGGTGGAGGAGATGATTAGAGCTGACAATTGAGTAATGGTTGACTCTGTAGCAGCTGCAATAGGGTGCTCACATGGTCCAGCATACAACATAATTTGCAGGAGAAATTTCACGAATGATGCAGAAGTTGAATGTGAAGTGAAAATTTTGTTTAGAAAACAGACCACATAGTTCTATGCAGCAGGTTTGGGAGGAATGATGAAATTATGGGACAAGTGCATCAATGTTGATGGAAATTACGTTGAGAAATAAAGGCAAAGTGTATGTGTAAAATAAATGGTTTTCAAGTTGTTATCTTTTTAGTGTTTTTTTTTTAAACAACCATTTGTGACTTCTTCTCTTATATTTAGAGAGCATGTTTGTAATACATGTTCAGTATTCTCTGGTGGCTGTCCACGTGAGCAAAGTTCTGAATCCCTAATCTACAATTTCTTGTACAAACGTCTGCAGAGTCTGTTGTATCCAGTACACAATCTAAATATAATGCTTGCCTCATCTGACTTCAGTGTCAAAGTATGTGAAACAGGCAGCATTATATTTATATACATACCTCAGTGTCCTAGATCCTTTCGGGTCGGCACTGGGCTAATAAGTCACCTCCAAGCAGATAATCAACTATAGTTTAATGACAGATGAAAAAAAGAGTCATCTTCATCAACTGTAGATGGACAAACAACATCGTCACGGATACAAACCTTGACAGCTCCCATCAATGCAACATAGTCTTTCATCAGTTCAGCCATGATATAGAAGTCAGCGTCAGACTGATCTTTGTGTAACACTTCAATTTTCTCCTCGGTCTCTGCCAGCTGGGACAAGGCTCGGGACAGCGCAGTGTGCTCTTCAACATTCCCCAACATGGCTGCACTTTTAGCAAAAGCAGCTGTGTTCAGGCTAAGTTCTGAAAGACAAATGTTCAGACTTTTGAACACCCTTTTTTTTTTCCAGTAATAATTTACTAATTTAAGAATTTTAGCAATCCCAATCCCAATCAGCACAAAGAGACATCCTATTCAAAGCATATTTATTCCAACTCTGTGCTACCAGTGCCAGACATGGTCACTCACAACAAACCATAAAAGAAAATTAGTAACCACGGAAATGAGATGTCTGAGAAGGACTGTAGGAGTGACCATAAGAGATAAGATCAGGAATGAGATCATAAGAGAACAAGTCGGCACAGAACCAATTCTGGATTGCATACAAAGACAGCAAGTGAAATGGTTTGCCCACTTAGAAAGAATGCCTTGTGACACCATACCATACAAAGCATACATGGAAAGAGAAGAAGGACGTAGAGCACGGGCTGGACCAAGAACAAGATGGAAGGATAACATCAGAGAAACTCTACAACAGCACGATGTGCCTATGATCGAGGCAGCCAGAAGAGCTAGAAACAGAACCTTATATCTCCCTCGACACCCACAGCGGTAAAAGAGGAAGGGGAAGAAGAAGAAGAAGAAGAAGAAGAAGAAGAATGTAAGCACATCAGGCCCATTCACAGATACTCCCATCTCCCACTGCGAATATCATAAGGTGTAGATGCTCAAATTTTCCAGTAGCATCTACTTGTACACACATCATACCCTTCATTTATTCTTGCTAAATCCACCCCTAGACACATCATACCCTTCATTTATTCTTGCTAAATCCACCCCTAGACACATCATACCCTTCATTTATTCTTGCTAAATCCACCCCTAGACACATCATACCCTTCATTTATTCTTGCTAAATCCACCCCTAGACACATCATACCCTTCATTTATTCTTGCTAAATCCACCCCTAGAAACATCATACCCTTCATTTATTCTTGCTAAATCCACCCCTAGACACATCATACCCTTCATTTATTCTTGCTAAATCCACCCCTAGACACATCATACCCTTCATTTATTCTTGCTAAATCCACCCCTAGACACAACATACCCTTCATTTATTCTTGCTAAATCCACCCCTAGACACATCATACCCTTCATTTATTCTTGCTAAATCCACCCCTAGACACATCATACCCTTCATTCATTTTTGCTGAATCCACTCCTAGCTCACAAACTTACACATGTTGATTCCAAATTCACACAGCTTTACTCATGCTGTTTCATCTAAGATTATATCATTCATCAGCACTCATTCATATATGGTATTCACAGTGTTTGCTTTAACCATTATGAATGTTCCAACAGATGTCATATTTGTAGCTACAAATTTGAACATTTATTATCCTTTTTAAAGTTAGCTTGCCCTTAGTCTATCCAGATGCCGTATCTCTGCAGAACACTAAAAAACTTGCATTGTGTCATTGATACTTGAAAGTTTGGCCCTCCTTGAAGTGAAAGTAGCCTTGATTCTGTTTCTTCTCTTTCATTCATTCGGGTGATGTAATTGTATTGTGCTTGTTCACAGCATAGATGTGATATTTGAGCCTTCTGGGAAAAACATCCAATTTCATCAGGCATTTGTTCACCGGATTAGTTCTCGGTTAGTTTCAAGCCTTATTCATGCATTGTCCTCTTTGTCCCTTTATTTACATGCAGATCAAGAGCATAACCCGCCGTCCAAGGGGGCTTCCATAAATGCAGAGCTGACATATAGCAATCTGGTCCTAGTCACCCAAGTAATCATCACTTCCTGCATATGACTGCTCAGCCTCACATCCGTATGTTCAGCTTCCCCCTCATCATAGGCTACACCCTCTGGAGATCAACAGGGAGCAGCCCATAGGTCCAGGACTTCGATGACCAGACAAATAGGCACAATCTTTTTCAGCATGTTAGACACTTTTACTTTAATGCACTGGGACACTTTTAGAACAGTACAGGAGAAGCAAGCATCAGGTACAGCTTCACCAATTGGTCCAGACACTCTGACTAGTGAGGCAAATGGTAGTGGACATTTGAACCTTTCTGTCAAACAGTAGGATAATTTATGGTTAAACATCTGAACCTTGTCTGTCAAACAGTAGGATAATTTATGGTTAGACGTCTGAACCTTGTCTGTCAAACAGTAGGATAATTTATGGTTAGACATCTGAACCTTGTCTGTCAAACAGTAGGATAATTTATGGTTAGACGTCTGAACCTTGTCTGTCAAACAGTAGGATAATTTATGGTTAGACATCTGAACCTTGTCTGTCAAACAGTAGGATAATTTATGGTTAGACGTCTGAACCTTGTCTGTCAAACAGTAGGATAATTTATGGTTAGACGTCTGAACCTTGTCTGTCAAACAGTAGGATAATTTATGGTTAGACATCTGAACCTTGTCTGTCAAACAGTAGGATAATTTATGGTTAGACATCTGAACCTTGTCTGTCAAACAGTAGGATAATTTATGGTTAGACGTCTGAACCTTGTCTGTCAAACAGTAGGATAATTTATGGTTAGACATCTGAACCTTGTCTGTCAAACAGTAGGATAATTTATGGTTAGACATCTGAACCTTGTCTGTCAAACAGCAGGACATTTGATGGCTAGACTTTTGGAGATGTCCAAGATATAACAAACAGAGTCAATTGTTTTCAAAAATACAACATTAACCACCTTTCTTTATGTTGCAGCTTATTTGCTAAACATCACTCATATCATGGTCTGCCTAAAAGAAACTCAAGTCTCTCGCCAGATCTCCCGCCTCATGCATTTTTCTACCCAAGGGGTCGCTTTTATCCTGTGCCCATCTTTATGCCAATCAGCCCTTGTCTCTCTTTCTAGGTACCATGCCTTCTGTTATTATTTTTCCAATCCGCCGTAGTGCTGAATATGGCCACAATATTTCAGTTTCTGAGATAAGATAGTGTTTAATCACCAATCTTCTTTGATGCTCAGATCTCGAAGAGTGCCAATACTTCTTTTCTTCTTTGTCCAAGGTATTCTGAGAATCTTTCTCTAGCACTTCAGTTCAAAAGCCCTATTTTCTTTTCAAGGACGTTAATTAAGCTGGATATTAAGCAGTCTGGTCAGGTGCCACTAGTTTAAACCAAAAGATATAATCAGTACTGCATCACATGCTGCTAGATTAACAAAGACAATAAATAATCTCATATTCTGTGTTGCTTGCGATACCAAAAATGTTCAGGAAGAAGAAAATCAACATAGAAATAAAAACTTCTTCTTCATATTCCTTTTTTTCCCTCACCCTCCTATTCTTAAAGACAACACAAAAACTGAGTTTAATTCTGAGACCAACCTTTACGATGCTGTGAAAGAGTCTCAATACTGGAATGTAACTTCCGCAGTTGAAGATCCAAAGCTTCAACTTGCTGCTGTTTTTCTTCAAACCACTGAAATTATAATTATTAACACATGAGTAATACTGAAAGTTCTTATTAGTTAAACTTAAATATGCCATGTGCAATCACTGATTCATTAATGGTATAGTCTTTCTGTATGCACATAGAGCTGTAAAAGTTACATGTGCCCTGTTGATAAGCATGAGCAGTCACATTTCCTCATCTCACACAATCACTGATCATGTTAGTGCTTGTCTCACCACATATACATGGCCAAGCCACCAGTTATTCATCTCGTTGCCACCCCTTGCTCTTTTTCCACCAATTTTGCCAGTTGTAACCAAGTTCATGAGTTCATTCCTTCTCATAACATGCCCCCAAAAATACCAACTGTCCACATCTCATTTCTCTGACCAGTTCATGGGGTTCATCTGTATTAAAGAAGACTGCCTGTCTATCAGAAGATACAGTGGTACACAATGGCACTGAGGAAAGAAGAGCACTTTGAAGCTCAATGAGCTAGACAAACTTGTGCTTTCAGCAAAGTGCTGTCATCACTCAGAGATTACCCATGTTGAGTTCTGAGGCCCCAAATTCAGGGGTTTTAAAAAAGGACAGACCCACTGCCACTGAGCAAGCATGTTGTAAAAAGTGACCATTTAAAGACGTCACTGAAATTAGATGTATTAAGCCAAAAGGTGCATATATCATAGCCTAGCAGCATAAAACCACATGCCAGCTGTCAATCTTAAGGGTGAATGCACAATAAGAAATAAGATTTACAATGTGATGTATTTCAGTCACAGTGTTCCTATAACTTTCCATTTTTATTTTATCTAGAGTGCCCCTATAGATTTATTGACTATCTTTATCAGAACAGAGGACCTTGTCATAATGACTACAGTTAATTACTTTTAAGCATTTCTCTTCTCGCTACAACAGTGTAAACACTGTTATAACATCACAGGCCCGGCTCTCTAGCGGAATTGGCTAAACCGGATTTCGCGGAGACCGGGTGACGTACTCCTTGTGGTCCGGGTTCAATCCCGGGGGTAGGCAGGAAAGCCACATTTTCTCCCAGATTTACGGTATTTACAATGGAATCAAGGCCGAAAGGTTGCAATATCCATAATACCGAGCCTAAGGGTTAACAACTCAAGGCTTCTGGATACTAAAACAAACAATATAACATCACAGACAATCCCATGTTCTGATTTCTAAGAACTACAGTTTGCAAGACCACACTGAACAAGAAATTAATCCAGCGAACTCTGATAAAGAAGCTTAATGAAGAAAGCTGGGAAAGGAAACAATCTATGCACACAAGAAAAATTGAACGTTTCAGCCAGAGCCTTGCTTAACACAGACCACAACAACAGCAACAAGGAGCCGAGTTTTGTTGCTGTTGTTTTGGTCTGTGTTGAGAAAGGCTCTGGCTGAAATGTCCAATTCATCTTGTGTGTGTATCTTCCCTCTTCCCTCCACCCCATTCCTCTACCCCATTCCTCCACCCCATTTCCCCTTCATTAAGCTTCTCAGTCACAGTTCAGTAGATTAATTTCTTGACATTAGCTTGAGAGCAGTCACCCCTGCTTTCATCACATTGAGCTAGAGCAGTTTTTTGAACACATGATAATAAAAAATCAGCAATTTGTATGGTACTCTAGCTAATCATCGAACACAACATTTAAAATAAATGACAAGTAAATCAAACATAATCAAGCTACAGACAGTAACAGAATAATAACATATACTTGTATTGATTGAATTCAGTTTTAAAAAATTATGCATAATTAAAAACCGTTTAAACATAATACACATATTTGTTCTTCTCTTCCTTAAAATATTCAGAAAGTTTTCCATGCATTTATGTTAAAAGGCTGTAAATGTTTCTTTCCCTTTTGCCATGATTTTGAAAAAAATAAAAAAAGTTTCCGCAGTGAAAATATAGACATAATTAATGAAATAACAATTTGGGCTTAAATTCTCTACCGAAAAGTAATTAATGGATGATGGAGTTCAACATTTTATCTTCCTGAATATATCTGGAACACATAAAAAGGTTCCATCAGCCTAATCGTCATGCTCTCCCTTATGATAATGACACAAATAAATCATTAACTACAAACATATTATGTCTTCCCAGTCGACATCAATGCTCGCTGGGAATTCCAATGCATGCTCAATCCTCTGATGCAGCAGCCACTCCAAGGCACCTCTATTCACCCATCCCATGATAGGTTGGTTATATCGCCTGAGTCCTATCTTGACCTCAGAGACAGCATAGACATACTTCACAATCATGTAACACTCAGTATAGCCTAAGTTTAACCTGTTGTCCCATAGATGTTGGTTGATATCTAGGCTTGTCAAGTCTTTTTTTTTTTAATGGCAACAGGTCTTTGGGCAGTTGTAACTATGCCTGTACAACAGCTCTGATGCTGGTCGCAACTGCATAGAGTGCTAACATGATGGGTCTGATCACACTTACAACCCCCCACCCTCCTTCCCCAAAAAGAAATTTGTTCAAGTATTATTTGAAGTTAAAGAATGAATGTCTGAAAACTGTGTCACCGTGATGTTTTAATTTAAGAATTGTGTCACATTTCAAGATAGTCAAAATTAAGGAATTCTTTGCTCTATTTTATTTAGTGATTATGCCTGTTACATGGAAATAACCCTTTTCCCAATTTAGACATTTAGTGAGCAAGGAGATATTGCTTTTAAATTTGTTTAGCGATGTGACATCATCAGAGAAGCATAGGTCTTCATACCTGCCAGTCTGCTGGGTACAGGTGTGATTTTCTGGATTTGCTTAACTACCCAAGTCCAAATTTCTTTTGCTTCTTCTTCATTTTGTTTCTTAATATAGTTTTATAGAATTATGAGGATACATTTTTTTCTTTAAAAAAATTGACCTCAACATTTTTTTTAAAGATTTTTTTTACTGGCTGATAGGGTTAAAGTATTACAGAAAAATATCTGTCTTCTTCTGTCATTTGCCTGAAATAAGTTGTCTATATCAGCAATTCAAACTCTCGTATAAATTTAACTGTATTTTTTTAGTTCATTTAGTGGTCCATAGAGTTTATGTTCCAGTGCTGTTCTTTCTGGCCAAAAAGTTTGCCTTAATGTGTCATATTCGGTGCAATCCTGGAGTACATGTTCTGCTGTCTGGGGCGTATTTCCACAGGTGTACATGGCTGATATCTTGCATTTTGTGTACATGTGGTTGTGTAATTGGTTGTGCCCTGTTCTGAGGTGAAGAATAATGATTTGTTCTTTTCTGTCCATAACAGATTAGTCATCTTGTGCTGGGGCTGGTGGTTGTTGGTTGATTTAATGATTCTTTTCTTTTTGTGGTATGTAACTGGTACATCCTGCTGCTCTTTAATCAAACCTTTCCCTGCCAACTGATCAGCTCTCTCCTTTCCAGGCACTCTACAATGGGACAGTATTCACTGCATTTCAACTCTTTACTGACAGCTGAGCTGTGTCAATAGTGTTTGCAATTCTGGTAGTTTCCTAGACTGGAGTGCTTCAGGTACGGATTTTGCATCTGTCAGCATTACCACAGACTGTAAGCCAAGGTTGGTATTTAGCAGAGAAAAATATTCAATTTGCAACATAATGATAACTTTACAGCTACACATAAATATTTTGTCTCCTTCTTTAGCCTCAGAATGGACAGTATAGACAGATGGTAGGTGACAACCACAGGCTTACAGTCTTTATCACTGCTTGTGTGTAAAACAATAATACAGGTTATGACAAACATGCATAATCAAGGCAGCAAACAACAACTGGCATGCAAACTAACATGTGTATAGTCAATAGTATGTGAATCACTTCACGGGTAAATCACACATCAAGGAAACCCTGAAAATTCACAACACGAGAAAAATGCATGCTGGTTATACGAGATGGCTGAAAGGTTGTACACTTGAATATGAAGGCAACAGGGCATGTGCCTGGATACTGGTGTGAACTTTAGCCCCTCCCTCTCTTCTAGGTGATGCAATTCTCCTGCCTCTTCTTCATTTTTATGAGGCCCTGATTGTAAGTCAGATGCCCTAAATACTATTAGCTATAGCTGGTCTACAAATCCTTGTAGCTGATAACTTTTTCTAGGTTTGTACATAATAGGGTTGCTAGCACATTGTGTTGTGGTTTACAGCTTAGCCTAAATATCTACAGCTTTGGCTCCATATGATTTCACAAAGCCCTTACTTAGTCACCTTTTACCATAAGCTTGTTAAGGATCAACCAATGTACAAGAGATACAGCATGTAGAGCCATGCGCTTCCTTCTCTCGATTTTACAACCATGGAGGACAGAATTCAAATTTGCAGAGCAGGGGCTTACCTCAGAGTAATCACAGATACACAACACTTGCTGCATGGTGAAATTCAGAAGAAGAAAGGCAACAGGTTAAAAAGAGGAAAATCCTAGGACAAGGACATTTTTCAGCAGGTGTGTTCACCAGAGTAGAACCTGGTGAGGAATTGGTACAAATACCAAAGGAATGCTGTATGACCTTTTCTGTTTGCATACGACTAGACAGAAAATGCAGACAAGAAAGTCCAGCTGCTGTTGACGCAGAAGTGCAGGCTTTGATTTTTGAGAATTATCTTCAGGGGGATGCTGTCATATACACAGATGTGTCTGTAATTTGCCATGTGAGGAGCTCTTGGGCTTTTACCGCTCAGATTGGAGTCAGAACTGTGAAGCAAGATTCTGGTGCTGTTGCCTTGACCATAAGTAGTCTTAACTATGGAGGTCATGGCATTCACTAAAGCAATAACATGGCTGGAGACCCAGACCTTTTCCTGGGCATTCTTTCTCAGTGACTCAATGAGTATGCTCATGTAGACAGAAAAGGGCTGGGTCCGAAGACAGTGCTTGGAGTCTCCAGAGCAGTCGAGTTTGACACATATCAGTTTCGTATTTGTGCCAGGACACCCAGGTGTGCAAGGAAACGAGGACGCTGATCGGCTTGCAGGTGAAGATACCATAAAGGCCAGGCGAGCAATGGACCATGCCAATATTCTGAATGCTTTAGAAAAGTAAGCTGTTTGCAAGAACCAAGTGATGACTGTGAGTCTGCAACCATGAACAGACTGCAAGAACAAGATGTTAAGAGGGGTGTGGCCAGACAAGAGGAAGCCAAACTGGTTTCGTAAGCCGCTACACACTGTGGGATTTACTAACGATGTGGTCCGAGCACTTATGTGCTGAATGGTTAGATCAGCAAGGAGAATAATCTGTTAACTAACTAACCAACTAGAGCAGCGGGTCAAATTGTTCTCTTAAAAAACAGGGAAAACTAATAGACAGAATTTCAGGAAGCCAGAAAGAATTAATGCAAGGTTTACTAAACAACACCAGAGTGATGAACTGATAATTCAACCGATGAATCTGCAACAACAAGACAACACAGGGAGTGTTAATTTTACAAAAGCAGCAAACAACACAATCAGTGTTTGACAGAAAACAATGAAATAAAAAACAAGTGTCAGACAGGAAACAAAGAAATCAGTGTTAGACATAACATAAGTTGTGTAAGAATGAAGTCTGTTGCATGTCAGAGTTGCTACCTGCCAAGTTGTGTAAGAATGAAGACTGGTGCATGTCAGAGATGCTATCTGCCAAGGTATGTAAGAATGAAGACTGTTGCATGTCAGAGATGCTACCTGCCAAGGTATGTAAGAATGATGACTGTTGCATGTCAGAGATGCTACCTGACAAGGTGTGTAAGAATGAAGATTGTTGCATGTCAGAGATGCTACCTGCCAAGGTGTGTAAGAATGAAGACTGTTGCATGTCAGAGATGCTACCTGCCAAAGTGTGTAAGAATGAAGACTGTTGCATGTCAGAGATGCTACCTGCCAAAGGTATGGAAGAATGAAGACTGTTGCATGTCAGAGATGCTACCTGCCAAGGTGTGTAAGAATGAAGACTGTTGCATATCAGAGATGCTACCTGCCAAGTTGTGTAAGAATGATGACTGTTGCATGTCAAAGATGCTACCTGCCAAGGTGTGTAAGAATGATGACTGTTGCATGTCAGAGATGCTACCTGCCAAGTTGTGTAAGAATGAAGACTGTTGCATGTCAGAGATGCTACCTGCCAAGGTATGTAAGAATGATGACTGTTGCATGTCAGAGATGCTACCTGCCAAGGTATGTAACAATGAAGACTGTTGCATGTCAGAGATGCTACCTGCCAAGGTATGTAAGAATGATGACTGTTGCATGTCAGAGATGCTACCTGCCAAGGTATGTAAGAATGATGACTGTTGCATGTCAGAGATGCTACCTGCCAAGGTATGTAAGAATGATGACTGTTGCATGTCAGAGATGCTACCTGCCAAGGTATGTAAGAATGATGACTGTTGCATGTCAGAGATGCTACCTGCCAAGGTATGTAAGAATGATGACTGTTGCATGTCAGAGATGCTACCTGCCAAGGTGTGTAAGAATGATGACTGTTGCATGTCAGAGATGCTACCTGCCAAGTTGTGTAAGAATGATGACTGTTGCATGTCAGAGATGCTACCTGCCAAGTTGTGTAAGAATGAAGACTGTTGCATGTCAGAGATGCTACCTGCCAAGGTATGTAAGAATGAAGACTGTTGCATGTCAGAGATGCTACCTGCCAAGGTATGTAAGAATGATGACTGTTGCATGTCAGAGATGCTACCTGCCAAGGTATGTAAGAATGATAACTGTTGCATGTCAGAGATGCTACCTGCCAAGGTATGTAAGAATGATGACTGTTGCATGTCAGAGATGCTACCCGCCAAGGTATGTAAGAATGATGACTGTTGCATGTCAGAGATGCTACCTGCCAAGGTGTGTAAGAATAATGACTGTTGCATGTTAGAGATGCTACCTGCCAAGGTGTGTAAGAATGATGGCTGTTGCATGTCAGAGATGCTACCTGCCAAGGTGTGTAAGAATGAAGACTGTTGCATGTCAGAGATGCTACCTGCCAAGGTGTGTAAGAATGATGACTGTTGCATGTCAGAGATGCTACCTGCCAAGGTGTGTAAGAATGATGACTGTTGCATGTCAAAGATGCTACCTGCCAAGGTATGTAAGAATGAAGACTGTTGCATGTCAGAGATGCTACCTGCCAAGGTATGTAAGAATGAAGACTGTTGCATGTCAGAGATGCTACCTGCCAAGGTATGTAAGAATGAAGACTGTTGCATGTCAGAGATGCTACCTGCCAAGGTATGTAAGAATGAAGACTGTTGCATGTCAGAGATGCTACCTGCCAAGGTATGTAAGAATGAAGACTGTTGCATGTCAGAGATGCTACCTGCCAAGGTATGTAAGAATGAAGACTGTTGCATGTCAGAGATGCTACCTGCCAAGGTATGTAAGAATGATGATTGTTGCATGTCAGAGATGCTACCTGCCAAGGTATGTAAGAATGAAGACTGTTGCATGTCAGAGATGCTACCTGCCAAGGTATGTAAGAATGATGACTGTTGCATGTCAGAGATGCTACCTGCCAAGGTATGTAAGAATGATGACTGTTGCATGTCAGAGATGCTACCTGCCAAGGTGTGTAAGAATGATGACTGTTGCATGTCAGAGATGCTACCTGCCAAGGTATGTAAGAATGATGACTGTTGCATGTCAGAGATGCTACCTGCCAAGGTATGTAAGAATGATGACTGTTGCATGTCAGAGATGCTACCTGCCAAGGTGTGTAAGAATGATGACTGTTGCATGTCAGAGATGCTACCTGCCAAGGTATGTAAGAATGAAGATTGTTGCATGTCAGAGATGCTACCTGCCAAGTTGTGTAAGAATGAAGACTGTTGCATGTCAGAGATGCTACCTGCCAAGGTATGTAAGAATGATGACTGTTGCATGTCAGAGATGCTACCTGCCAAGGTATGTAAGAATGAAGACTGTTGCATGTCAGAGATGCTACCTGCCAAGGTATGTAAGAATGATGACTGTTGCATGTCAGAGATGCTACCTGCCAAGGTATGTAAGAATGATGACTGTTGCATGTCAGAGATGCTACCTGCCAAGGTATGTAAGAATGATGACTGTTGCATGTCAGAGATGCTATCTGCCAAGGTATGTAAGAATGAAGACTGTTGCATGTCAGAGATGCTACCTGCCAAGGTGTGTAAGAATGAAGACTGTTGCATGTCAGAGATGCTACCTGCCAAGGTATGTAAGAATGATGACTGTTGCATGTCAGAGATGCTACCTGCCAAGGTATGTAAGAATGATGACTGTTGCATGTCAGAGATGCTATCTGCCAAGGTATGTAAGAATGGAAGACTGTTGCATGTCAGAGATGCTACCTGCCAAGGTATGTAAGAATGATGACTGTTGCATGTCAGAGATGCTACCTGCCATGGTGTGTAAGAATGAAGACTGTTGCATGTCAGAGATGCTACCTACCAAGTTGTGTAAGAATGAAGACTGTTGCATGTCAGAGATGCTACCTGCCAAGGTATGTAAGAATGATGACTGTTGCATGTCAGAGATGCTACCTGCCAAGGTATGTAAGAATGATGACTGTTGCATGTCAGAGATGCTATCTGCCAAGGTATGTAAGAATGATGACTGTTGCATGTCAGAGATACTACCTGCCAAGGTGTGTAAGAATGATGACTGTTGCATGTCAGAGATGCTACCTGCCAAGATGTGTAAGAATGAAGACTGTTGCATGCCAGAGATACTACCTGCCAAGGTGTGTAAGAATGAAGACTGTTGCATGTCAGAGATGCTACCTGCCAAGATGTGTAAGAATGAAGACTGTTGCATGTCAGAGATGCTACCTGCCAAGACATTTTGACATTCTCCACAGAAATCTCAAATCTCACAACCAAAATACTATATAAAAAAGAACAAACAACAAATCTAAAATTATCTGGATTCATATTGTTAACACGATCACACAAAAAATGTTTATGGATTCATACTGTTAACATGATCACACAAAATAGAGTCAGTATATGGATTTATACTGCTAATGCAAACACAAAGAGAAGTAAAGTGAAAGATAGTGTAATTTGTATGTGGATGTGTCTGTTATTTTTTTTTTTTTATATAAAAATTTTTAATAAAAACAAATAGTTTTCATGCTAAATCCTGCTAAAACTATTGTATATCAAATGTTCATATTTTTTTTGGGTCATCAGGAACTTGTAGCCTACATAACATATCAAGGGAAGAATATGTCCAGGATCAAGAACAAGTCATGCTTGCCATATTTTTAAATTTTAGAGAGAGATGTAACCCAGTAAATTCTCTAGCCTATTCTTATTTATTGATTAATCCCATTATTTTGTGTGCAAATAAATACTGTTTTGGTCCATAAATGGAACTGTTATAATTTTTTTTACTTGTGTGTGTGTGACCTATGTAAAAGTTTTTTTTATTAGAAAAAAATTTTTTCAGGTTAATTCGAAATTCCAAACATACAGGTCTTTGGCTTTGTTTTCTTCTAGGTCAACAGAGCAAAATAGTTCAAGGGCAGTTGCCACATTGTGTTGTGGTTTACAGCTAGACTGCAACATCTCTACCAACAAATTTGATTTCTGCAATACCGTAATTAGTTTCCTCTGATGACATTCTAGCAAAGGGGCAATAGATTCCCCCCCCCCCCACTAAGGGGCAATAGATCTCCTCCCCCCCCACTCCCCCCCCCCCCCCCACTCGCTAAGGGGCAATAGATCTCCCCCCCTCCCCCGCTAAAGGGCAATAAATCTATTCTCCCCCTCCCCTGCAAAGGGGCAATAGATCGACTCTCCCTCACCCCCACTTGCTAAGGGGCGACAGATCTACTCTCCCCCACCCCAACTCCCCCTCCCCCCTCATTAATGGGGCCCTTGAACCAACACAGGTCTAGTCATTTAAAAAAATTGGCCTCCTGACACAAACATTCAGAAACAACAACCATCCAAAAACTGGCCTCTTTAATCCTACATCTTGTTTACAATGATTTTTCTTATAAAATGTGCATTCTACCACAACTAAAGTGTCATGTTTGTTTCTTCTACTGAAACTCAGCAGGCTCGCGGTCTGTACCCAAAAAAAATATTGCTGTTATTCAAAGACCATGCAACAGCTGCATTCCACAAACATGAAACTGCAGAGGTGACTTGTTGCAAAGCAAATGATGAGGAGAATATATCAGAAAATAAAGAAGATATTCACCTGAACATGCAGCCTTGAAGGCTTGGGTCATATTTGGTCGAGGGTGAAAAAAAAAATAAACAGAGAAAACTAAATACAGTAATAAACTAAACATAGTAAAACAACTTGCACCCAGAAAAAAATGTATTAGAGAAATAACCTACACAGCACAGGGAAGCAAAGTTTTACAACACATGTTGATGATAATATACAAGACGGGTACTTTGAACGCAAACAAAAACTGTCAATAAGCAACAAACAAAAAATATAATCAATATTTAAAATCAAAGACTAGACAACAATGATGTAATTTAACCAATAATGTGACAAAAAAAATGGATTACCTCCACCTCCTGGTTCCACTGGCCCGAAGGAGATCGTGGGATGATTGAGCAAAAATAGTTATGGAGGGATAAACCCCATGACTGTAGGCAGAGGGTCAATGGAGGCAAAACAATGGCAGACGAGATAAAGATCAATTAACAGTCACACACACACCTTGCAGCAGTCTGTAGTTTTATACAGCCACAGATGTCATGTGACCATTTGTATACTCAGCACAGGGCTGGATTTAGACTTGATGAGGCCCTAAGCTATAAAAAGCTCCGAGGCCCCTTCAATTTTAAGTTACTTTATCTAATCTCAGAAAAACTTAAATGTATACACGTTAAGAAAAGGTGGAAGTTGACGCATATTAAGCTAATTATTGTATAGAATTTAACCAGGTTACAAGTTAGGATAATGGAAAAACCTAAGATAACATACCAAAATTATAATAAAAGTGGAACACTTCTGGGGAATTTTTTTTTTTAATATTTAAAGAAAACTGTATTTTCTTCTAAGCCCCTGCAGATAGTGAGGCTTAAACTTTTTGAGTCCTAGAGGGTTTAGAATCAGAGGTCCAATGGGTAGTCAAAAGAGATGTAAAATTGGTGCATCTTGCGTTCATTGGGTCTCTAGGCGGGAACCTATGAACATATGATGCGTTACTTGGGACTCAAAAAGTTAAGGTATAGCTTAGTTAGCTTACGCTTAAATCCAGCACTAACTCAGCATTAGTACATACATTGTTGTTCATTTCTGCTCGTTGTGGCAGATGCCACTTGTACTATAGTGTGGAGATTCTTCACTGGCAACTAAAGGTCAACTAAAGTCAAGTAATTGTGTGCTAATGTCCCATGTTTAGACAATTCTTCAATTCTTCATCCATCCAATCTTTCATTCATTCTTTCATCATTCATTATGGCATCCATACTTCTTCTTCTTCTTTGTTCACTAGCTGTAAACTCCTGGTTGTTCATCCATCTGAATTTTGGCTTTGTGTGTGGGCCTGAGTTTTGCATGTAAATTCCTTTTACTGGCTTATTTGTTGTTCCTTGCCGCTCGGGCAGATACACTCTGACCTCGAAGGTTGCCCCCAAATAGTTGACTCCTATGACATGCTTGTTGGGAAGGCAGTGGGTCTATTCTTGTTTTCCCCACAATGGGGCTCCGAAACCCACACGGGGACAGCAATCCATACTATTAATGGTATGTGCTGGGAGAGTTGTTGTACATGATAGCTAATTTTAATAACACTGTGAGCCTTATTGAGGATCCAACACACACTCCTCGATGTGTATGGTGGAGATATTCTGACCTCTCAGCTATCAACTTAACTATATTATCAAGCCATTATATTTTTATTTATCTTTTCATTAATGTAATCACTTCAGCGCATTACATGTGACATAATTAGCAATTCAAATGCATCATGATTAGTCAACTTTACAAAGCTGTATTGCCTTAATTACATAAATTCCAAAATAGTATTGCCAACATGTTGTAATACAATATTTATCTGGAGGTATGACTAATTATCACTCTCAAACAGTGATATTAAAATTTATCTATTTTCAACAGGTAACATAATTTTTTTCGATGACTACAGTTAACTGAATTTCCCATGTTGTGATGTCATTAATTAAATGTACACTATAAACAATATCTGCTTTGTGTTATTACAATGTAACCATTACTGATATTTACAAAGTGCATGGGGGTTTATAGCAATGGCTAATGGATGTCACTTAGTGCAGCAAAGCCTGGCATATGATATCACAACGTCTAGGTCGAGAATGGAGGTGGAGGCAGTCTCTGCTGCCTTCCGCTGGCTTGAAAACCAGCTGTACACACATGCCGTGATTGTAACTGACTCACAGAGCATGTTCAGAAAGGTGGAGACAGGCTTGCTTCGTGCAGTGATGAGCATCACTTCAGAGGTCCCAAGTAGTTAGCATCTATTGGATATTTTTTCCAGGTATGTCGGTGTTTTTGGAAATGAGCAGGCAGATAGACTGGCCAGTTATATGACAAGCTAGATGATGTAAGGGCCCTTTGAGAGCAACTGAACAGTGCGGAGGCACAGACAGATCATTATGGTCTGAGCAGAATGGCGCTATTGTGAGTTACCAAGGGATGAGGCCGACACTCAACACTCCTTTCACTTTGTGCTGTAGAGCAGAGTTCTTCAACCCCTGGGTAATGACCCATTTTGGGCCGTGGAAAAGTCCAGTTAAGCTGTAAATAATTTTTGCCTAATCATGTAACATGTAGGTCGTTTTTGTGTTCTAGGATTGCAATAGGTAGAATTAACACCTCAAAGGTGAGAACAATAAGGTACAAATCCTGAAAACCCTCGTTTAAATGCATAACACAGGTATTAAAAGCCAAATAGAGAAATTCAATGAAAGTTATTGCAGCGCTTCGGCTATCTGAACAACGATCCAGCCATTTATATCAGACTGTATAATCTCTAGGCAGCAACAGATATCGCATTAGCTGAAAACTGTAATTTTGTGACACCGGAGTTAACAAATAAATTGCCATCTACATTTGTTTCTGTGTCTGTGTTTGATTAGTGATTAGAAAGGATAATCATCACAGCACACCGGACAGATCCATAAGTGCTCCGACCTCCCCCTCAAAAGCTCCACGAGTGTAAAACGACTGATGACGCCTGTTCTGTGTTGGTTATTGAAACGTCTTGTCCTCTAAGTGAAATGTTCATTTCTTGCTGCTCCAGGCTGCACCCCCATGTCCATCAGTCTAGACAGGGATATGGAGTCATGTCCTTTGGCGTGCTCCTCGGTACGGTAAGTGCAGCGCATGGCATTGATAACATCACTTCTGTCCAGTACTGGGCTAGCCATAGCAACTGCAGTGTCAGCAAGATAGTCTGCACGCTCGTTCCCTTGAACACCCGCATAACCTGGCACAAAGATGAAGGTTATGGCAGATATCCGTGAAGTGTTTAGTGTTTCAATCCATTCTTGTCTGATAAATCCAGCTTGGATTTTTTAAGCATATTTATCGAGTCACTAAGAATGCATACATGAGTGAACTTTTGAGTACCAAGCCATGCTAAAGCCCATGTTACAGCCATACTTTCCATTGTAAGGCTACTTACTAGTTGTAACAGCAAAGGCGCTATTCATCTATTTGATGGTTTCCCCCTTGAGCTTACTGTGAAGGCCCATGCACTTCGCTTGCCCCTAATGACTGACCCATCTGTGTAAACTATAGCATCACCTTCATCTGTGTTTTTGTCAATCAGTGTTCTGACTAAAGTGTGAAAATTGCCAGGAATCTGCTCTCTACTGCTTCTATCAAGTGTGATATGGACTGTAATATTAGTGTTTGTAGAGGGAGGCATAATTATCCATTCATTTCCAAAATTAATGTCAGTAAGGTGGCAAGGTAAACAGGTACGATGGCATCCTCAGCCCGACCCATCCAGGATTTGTCGCATTTGAGTCTATTCTTTTTTTTTGCTTGAATAATTTCCTCATAAAGTGGGTGTCGATGGTCTGACTTCACTTTGAGGAAGCAACAGCTCTGGATAGCTTGATTCTGTTTTCCATTGTGGGGAAATCCAAGAGGTATCGCATGGATTTACAGAAGGTGTCATCCAAGAATAATGCGCATTGCCTCGTTTTCAATTTTTTCCAATCTGTTTATCTATGTGGTGCTGAGTGTCATGATGGCCAAGGCATATTTAATGTTGGAGAGAACTAATGCACGATACAACGTTACAAATAGCCGTTGCTCAAAGTTTGCAGCTCCCATAACTTTTATTGTGGTGAGACCTTCCTTGGCTTTGGTTATAATGTGGTCTACGTGTTTTTTAAATGCTAAGCGTCTTGTCAAATGTTATACCCAGGTATTTCATGGAATCAGATCTTTCCACGTCAGCGCCACAGAGTTTTACTATCGGCATCAGTGTTTTAGAAAGGTGATTATTTAATGAGAACCAGGTGACTGTCGCTTTTGATGGATTAATGTTGCCCCTGAGGTTTTGCACCAAGATGATATACGATCTAATTCCTGTTGTAGATCCAAAACAATGTCATCTCTGTTCCTGTCCTGTCGGTACACGAGGGTGTCATCCGCATATGATAAGAGTTCTTCCTCTGCCACTCAGTTGTTCTTCTATGATCTTGACTGTGTAAATGTTGAAGAGGATAGGAGACAACAGAGAACCCTGTGACAAACCAGGGTGTATTGTTATCGGCTCAGAAGACCAACTGCCACGTCGAAGCACGACCTTCCTCTTGAAAAGTGCGGCAGATATTCATCGAATGAGATGTGTGGGGATGTTGAGTTCAATTAACTGACACATTAGTTGGTGGAAGGGAACTTTGTTGTATGCATCCTCCAAATCTATGGCGACTGCGTGTTTCAAATCCATCTGTGTGTGATTAACTCCCAGTGGGCCAGGAAATAATTGTCCTTGTTCTGGTGGGCCGTAGGTGTAATAAGGTTGAAGAACACTGCTGTAGAGGCACTTGATATAGTTTTCAACTGTACAATTTATTTTCAACTGTCCTTATTGCGTGTATTTACCCCTTTTTAAGGCAGTACAGGGAACTCATTAGCCCAAGGTTTTAGTGAGGGCTGCATGGCTAGTCTGCTGTCGTCACAGACTGTGCGGGTTACGATGTTTATCTCTGCCCTCGACAGACAATGATTTCTTAAATGAACAGTGTTATCATAAATGTGCAGCAATGATTTAACCTCCTCCTTCTTCAGCCTTTCACTTCACAATGAAAAACAGGCCCTCAACCAACTCATACCAAGGGCTTCACAGATTTGCTCGTGACTGTTGGCATTTTCCAGTGAAAGTTTTCTACATGAAAAAGTGAGTCAGCAAATATTTATTCAACAGTCCCTAAGCTGCCTAGTCTCTCTGTGCCAGTCTATAGTAACTCTGCTAGGGGTAACTGCACACAGTCTGTTATGCTTCCCCACCATATGATCCCTCCAGATGACCAAAGAAAGTTCTATTTTCACTGACTTCTGAAAATTTCACAAGACCTTTCCCACAAAGGCAACCGCTGTATGTCTTCGGCACAACACACACTTGACCTTGATTCCAAGTGCAGTTTTAAGTGGGTACAAGGTGGAGGCCTGGAAAGCAAAGGTAAGTGGCACGATGCTGACCGCATCACCCGCTACGTGCTGATTGGTCAATAAAATTAAAATATAGGTCTAGCCCTATATGTCAAAATATGCCTGAAGGAGTGAAAAGGGATCCTTTAATTTACTTTTGCAACACACAAACTGGCTTATTCAAGCAGTTTCTCTGTTCTTCACATAATTACTATACACAATCTGTCTTGCGAGTTTTTCATCTTTACATTAGAAGCCCTAATCCCACAAATGACTAACAGCCTCCCTTTTCATTATGCTCTCATTCTGTGAATTTCACTTGCTCACTTTGCACTCATTCTTCACTAAACACCACCAACTTCCTTCTTATTCAACATGTGTCAATAACCAACCGTGTCCCTACTGAGACTTTACACGATATGCATGGCAGGTTACAATGTCAGTTACTATTCTCTGCGTCTCCTATAGCCCCAAGAAACACAGGGGTCGCTGTAATCTTACAGCATTGCCTTACTCCAGCATGATTATATGTAGACTGTTCAGTCTCATTTATGGAGACAAGACCAGTGAGATGTGTCCACAAATCACAGTGGGAACTTCAAAGGCAGGAGATGAGTGCTATTACTAATTCTACTATCAAATAGGCCACTTATATAAACACCAAATTTCCCCATGTGGGTTCCGGGGCCCTATTATAGGGAAAACAAGAATAGACCCACTGCCTACCCAAAAGCAAAAGAGTCGACTAATTGGGAGCTTCCTTTGAAGTCGGAGTGCATCTGCCTGAGAAGCAAGGAACAAACAGTCTGCACACATATGAGTCATATCTGTCAAACGGATGTACACGCGACACTCAGGTTATGAAAGGGCTGCAGTCCAGAAGTGGACGAAAATCAGAACTTTCCATAGAGTTTACAGCCGGTGAGCACGAAGAGGAAGAAGAATACCAAATTACCACCTTCAGTCAGTAATAATTTCAGTATCATAATATACTACCACTGTGGACTGGCTGGTCCCATGTATACACTGACGATCTTTTTTGTATAATTATGCAGGTTAGATAATGTCATGAAGTTTCAGAGAGCACCAAAAAAGTCTCATTTTGCCTCGGTCTCTTTCCCTCTCTTACCTGTCCGCCTCTTCACCTCTCTCTCTCTTTTTCTCTCTTTCTCTTTTTCTCTCTCTCCCTGCCTTTACCTGTCCACTCAAGACTACATCTTTATTTTCATCTTTCTCTCTCACACTCTCTCTCTTCCCCCCTCTCAAACCCCTCCCTCTGCCTCTCCCCAATCCCCAAATATGCTGCTAATTTTTTAAGAGCCAGTTATTTTTGCAAGATTTTCTTTATATCTTTGGTTGATAATATATATGATAATCAAAAACAGTATTCAAAATTTATATAACTAGGACAAAATGATAAACGGTTTGGGAAATTACACAAAGTCTAACCGCCCACAGCAAACACTTGGAAATATCAGCCCCAAAGAATGACCACGTCCTCTTTAAAAGCTAACTAACCCTTGAACTGACGATTCTAAAAAAATCATAGAAACGCTTTCAAATCCTTTGAATGATGAAAAAACTTCTGACACTTTTGGTTATCACAGAAACACCTACCTCATCACTTTCTTCCACCTTCAGAGTGATCTTGTCAAAAGATTCTCCCACTTTGTGAAACAGCCTCATCACACCAGCTCCACTGAGTGCAGACGTGCTGGTGGATTTGGGAAGATCACCATCTTTCTCTAAGAATTCTACAAAATCTGGGTCGTTAGCCAGAGCCGGGTGTGCTGCTGTCCTTACAAGAAACCTGGTTTCAAAGAAATTGAAAGCTAAATTCAAATTACTGAGATTAAAAGTGTACAAATGGGCATAATGCGAAGACAATGGCTTGAATTAATTCAGAAGTCCACTGTGCGAGGAGTCACCTTTATTTTTGTTCCGGGACACGCAGGCGTCGATGGAAATGAAAGAGCTGACAGGTTGGCTGGATCCGCTATCACTACCGACGGTCGGCCTATGGATCATGCTGATATTATCAATGCCCTCAGAGAAATGGGAAGGATAGAGGACTTTGGTGGCAGTGGAATCCACATTTCGCCAGAATGGCAGACTTGGGAATTAAGATCGGCACAGCAAAAAAAACGAGACGCACACCGGAACGTCAGAAGACTTGTTAATCAACATAGAACTGGTACTATTAAACGTTGGGATTCATACTGAGGGGAGGATCTGAGCACCTATGGACATGTCCGGAGTGCAATGATGATAACCCAACTAACTAACTAACTAACTAACTAACTAAATGGGCAAATATTTTATTACTGACCTATGACACCCAGTCAACCAAGCCTAAAACGTCTACCAGGAAATATTCTAGGAAGTAAAGGTGGCTGGCAGTAGTAGTACATTTCACCCCACCAGGACATCACACAAGCAATAAACACACGATAACACAATGTGCCACCATGTGGATGAGGATCACCAGTGGAGAGGTCCCGGAAACCACGCTCAGCCATTAGGCCATATTTATGGACCGGGCTATATTGCGGCCCATGGCAAGAGCCAGGGTGGGGCTTCAAAATAAGGAAAAATTGCATCCCACAAGGGGATGACTAGTTAGTAAGGTGGCTGATAGCATTTTCACCTATCTAGTTCCAATCTATACTATAAATCACATCCCCTTTTTGAATTTTTTGTGTTCATTATAAATGAAGTGGTAACTTCTCCCAAACCATGACTAATGCTCAGGCTGAATTTTTCATTTACCATTGGCTGCACAGGTTATTGCGTATTTCTTTATTTATTGTGAAAATCAGTAAAAGTAAACTTTTTCAGCATTTGGAAACTAATGAAAACAAGTAATATTCACAATAAAACTACACAAATGCCAAAAAAAGTTTTTGTTTTTTGGGTGAGGTTTTGAAGAGTATATGCAACTAACTAACTTCAGTGTGTGTCAGTCGATAATTGTTTGTGCGTACATTTGTATTTTTTTTTTTTAAAGTTATTAATTTCTAACACAGTTTTTACTTTTTTTTTTAAATCAAAGGCACATCTTCAATCTTTTCTACTTGTCTGGAAGGAAGAGCCTGAGAAGAGAGGGATGACCATTAGTGTCTCTAAAATTAAAACCATAGTAATCTCAAGAGAGGAGAAAAAACATCAGGTCAGGATGGGAAAAGATGCACTGGAGCTGGTCAATCAGTTCAAATACCAAGTCTTAACAGACCAGAATGGAGGCATGAGTTGGTTGCTCGAAAAGCAACAGCTGGGAGACTTTTCCAGGTCATAAACTAGGGGTTTCTCAGCAAAAGAGAAACTAGCCTGGGTCGCTGAGAAGACAACATCGGACAGTACCTAACAGAGGACTCGGATGGAACAAAGCCAAAAAGAAAGATGCTGACAGAGAAGTCTGGTGATCTCTCTGGCAAACCTTTACACCCCAAGGTAGAAGAGGAGCAAATAAGTAAGTAAGTCAGTTTGTTTACTATTTGTTTGCACTGGTCCTTTCAAATAAACTCGCTTTGTAATAAAAAATCCCTTTCTAATAATTCACCCCTTCTGATAAATTCTCTGTTTCTAATAAACTCTTTCTAATGAACTATCTAATAAACTTTCACTCTTTAATGAATGCTCTCTTTCTCTCTAAGTAACTTTCTAATGAACTCTCTCTAATAAACACTTTCTTTCTGGTAAACAGAGCACTTGAGTTCCCCGTTCCAATCTCCAGCAGCCAGGGGAAAGTTCCAGTTCAGACAATACCAGCAGTAGTCTGATTTTATGTCCATCTTGCCTTTTCCCTGAGTAAAGAGTGCTAACTAGAGCTGTACTGAATATTTGCTTCGTATTCGCTTCGGGGCCGAATAGTGGACCTATTGACTATTCGGTATTCGGCCGAATAGTTGCGGCCGGGCCGAATACGAATAATAGTTACCTTACACTCACTTCTGCACACACGGCCTTAATACTGACAACACGGAATGATTGGTTTAGTTGAAAGCTAATGCAGCTTTCCTGCATTAACTAAGCTGTCAGTGACAGTTTCCAAGTCTTACAACAAATCTATGTATCCATCAAAGATGCCATCAGCGGGGAATGAAGAGTGAGAAGCAACAACGTAACACATAATCTGTTTAAATCAACATTGATCACTGGCATCACGAGAGCTAACAGACTATAATGGTTGGGGCATTTTGAAAGAATGTCAGATGACAGAGAAGTAAAACTGCATACACCTGAGAGAGGAATAGGCGTAGACCACGAGGCAGACAAAAAAGAAGTTCGAGAGATAATGTCCAGCCAGACCTGCAAACAACTTGTGTCACAAATTGTGAAGTTGTTGTTGTTGTTGTTGTTGTCGATCCAGCGGCGCATGAGCTTTCGCTCTTTGGCCCAATGCCATGTAGTGGAATTTGCATGTTTTCACAAGCTGTTCTTTTCCTCCGTACAAGGTGTTCCACTTGTCTGGTCTCGGAGGGAGTAGCGTTCTTCTTGTCTCACTGAGTTTTGGGCACTCAAAGAGATGGTGTTCAACAGTTTCGTAGGGGTAGTTACATAGCTGGCACTCTGGGGAGTGTTGTGGCTGTATTCTGTTTAGGTGTCCATTGAGTGGAGTATGTTGCGTTCTAAGTCTGAAGATGGTGGCCTGGTCCCTTCTTGTTAGATGGTTAATGCTGTCATTAGGATCAGGGCCAGACATATGTCTATAAACCTCTCTTCCAGTGTCTCCCATGGCCCATCTGTTCAACCAAGTCTCTTTGTTTATAGCTCTTATCAGTGTTTTTGCTGTCTGGAGGGTTGTCGCTGTAGGTGGTTGTTCTTGTGTTGCTCCTTTCTTTGCCAATCTGTCAGCTCTGTCATTACCTGGTGTGCCGGAGTGACCTGGAATCCACTGCATCACTATTCTGATGTTGTATGAGGTAATAAGCTGATCGGCATCCAGGATTATCTTGGCTATGTCAGTTCTGCAGCGTTCATTGCCCTCCAGAGCTTGAAGGGCAGACATTGAATCTGTGAAGATGACAATATTTTGGACCTTTGAGGGGTAAACATCCATTACAGTCTTTAGGTGGTATACTGCTGTTTCCAGTGCAATTATTTCAACATTGATCACTGGCATCACGAGAGCTAACAGACTATAATGGTTGGGGCATTTTGAAAGAATGTCAGATGACAGAGAAGTAAAACTGCATACACCTGAGAGAGGAATAGGCGTAGACCACGAGGCAGACAAAAAAGAAGTTCGAGAGATAATGTCCAGCCAGACCTGCAAACAACTGGTGTCACAAATTGTGAAGAGAAGGCCAGCCATGAATGGAGATGAGCGATATCTGCAGGAGTAAACCTCAAGGGCTCAGAATGCTAAAGAAGAAGATGACTATTCTGTTACTTTATGTGAAGTAAAAGTTCAGCGTACATTTAACATTATGAATGTGCGTTTTTTTTTAGATATATTTTATACACTATACACTATTCGTATTCGTATTTGGCCGAATAGTTGGTCCCGTTATTCGTATTCGGCCGAATAGTGACAATCACTATTCGGTACAGCCCTAGTGCTAACCAGATCCTCTGGTCACTCCCAGCTGCACCATTCTTTCCACATCTTTATCATAAATTCTCACTTTCTGATCAACTGTTTCCTTCTAATAAACTCTACATTTCTAAAGTAAAACTTTCTAATGAAATCTCTTTATCTAATGCACCGTATATTTCTAATACATTTTCTAGTTCTAATGCACATTACCTTTCTAATGCAGCTCGTCGTCTCTCAATAAATTCTGAAGACCCAGAGTCTTCTTTTGACATTTTTACTTTAGTCATTCCTGTGATTATAAAAAATAATTTCTCAAATATGTAAAGCCAGAATGTACTGATCATAACTATATAAATAAATGAATTAAAAAAATTGACATTACCGCAGTCGGGACATTCCCACACATGTTATGTCTCCTTCATCAGTAGCCATCAGAGAGTCCCCATGTTATGTCTCCTTCATCAGAAGCCAACAGAGAGTCCCCATGTTCTGTCTCCTTCATCAGTAGCCAACAGAGATCCCCATGTTCTGTCTCCTTCAACAGTAGCCAACAGAGATCCCTATGTTCTGTCTCCTTCATCTGTAGCCAACAGAGATCCCTATGTTCTGTCTCCTTCATCAGTAGCCAACAGAGAGTCCCCATGTTCTGTTTCCTTCATCAGTAGCCAACAGAGATCCCTATGTTCTGTCTCCTTCATCTGTAGCCAACAGAGAACCCTATGTTCTGTCTCCTTCATCAGTAGCCAACAGAGAGTCCCAATGTTCTGTCTCCTTCATCAGTAGCCAACAGAAAGTCCCAATGTTCTGTCTCCTTCATCTGTAGCCAACAGAAATCCCTATGTTCTGTCTCCTTCATCAGTAGCCAACAGAGAGTCCCCATGTTATGTCTCCTTCATCAGTAGCCAACAGAGAGTCCCCATATTATGTCTACTTCATCAGTAGCTAACAGAGTCCTCATGTTCTGTCTACTTCATCTGTAGCTAACTGAAAGTTTCCATGTTCTAACTTCTTCATCAGTAGCTAACAGAGAGTCCCCATGTTCTGTCTCTTTCATCAGTAGCCAACAGAGAGCTCCCATGTTCCGTCACCTTCATCCGTAGCCAACAGAGAGTTCCCATGTTCCGTCACCTTCATCTGTAGCCAACAGAGAATCCCCATATTCTGTCTCCTTCATCAGTAGCCAACAGAGATCCCCATGTTCTGTCTCCTTCAACAGTAGCCAACAGAGATCCCTATGTTCTGTCTCCTTCATCTGTAGCCAACAGAGATCCCTATGTTCTGTCTCCTTCATCAGTAGCCAACAGAGAGTCCCCATGTTCTGTTTCCTTCATCAGTAGCCAACAGAGATCCCTATGTTCTGTCTCCTTCATCTGTAGCCAACAGAGAACCCTATGTTCTGTCTCCTTCATCAGTAGCCAACAGAGAGTCCCAATGTTCTGTCTCCTTCATCAGTAGCCAACAGAAAGTCCCAATGTTCTGTCTCCTTCATCTGTAGCCAACAGAAATCCCTATGTTCTGTCTCCTTCATCAGTAGCCAACAGAGAGTCCCCATGTTATGTCTCCTTCATCAGTAGCCAACAGAGAGTCCCCATATTATGTCTACTTCATCAGTAGCTAACAGTCCTCATGTTCTGTCTACTTCATCTGTAGCTAACTGAAAGTTTCCATGTTCTAACTTCTTCATCAGTAGCTAACAGAGAGTCCCCATGTTCTGTCTCTTTCATCAGTAGCCAACAGAGAGCTCCCATGTTCCGTCACCTTCATCCGTAGCCAACAGAGAGTTCCCATGTTCCGTCACCTTCATCTGTAGCCAACAGAGAATCCCCATATTCTGTCTCCTTCATCAGTAGCCAACAGAGAGTCCCCATGTTCTGTCTCTTTCATCAGTAGCCAACAGAGTTCCCATGTTCCGTCTCCTTCATCAGTAGCCAACAGAGAGTCCCCATGTTCTGTCTCCTTCATCAGTAGCCAACAGAGATCACCATGTTCTGTCTCCTTCATCAGTAGCCAACAGAGAGTCCCCATGTTCTGTCTCCTTCATCTGTAGCCAACAGATATCCCTATGTTCTGTCTCCTTCATCAGTAGCCAACGGGAGAGTCCCATGTTATGTCTCCTTTATCAGTAGCCAACAGAGAGTCCCCATGTTCTGTCTTCTTCATCAGTAGCTAACAGAGTCCTCATGTTCTGTCTACTTCATCTGTAGCTAACTGAAAGTTTCCATGTTCTAACTTCTTCATCAGTAGCTAACAGAGAGTCCCCATCTTCTGTCTCTTTCATCAGTAGCCAACAGAGAGTTCCCATGTTCCGTCACCTTCATCAGTAGCCAACAGAGAGTTCCCATGTTCCGTCACCTTCATCAGTAGCTAACAGAGAGTCCCCATCTTCTGTCTCTTTCATCAGTAGCCAACAGAGAGTTCCCATGTTCCGTCACCTTTATCAGTAGCCAACAGAGAGTTCCCATGTTCCGTCACCTTCATCAGTAGCCAAAAGAGAGTTTCCATGTTCCGTCACCTTTATCAGTAGCTAAGAGACAGTCCCCATGTTCTGTCTCCTTCATATGAAGCTAACAGAGAGACCCCATGTTCTTTCTCTTTTATATGTCGCTAACAGAGATTTCCCATGTTCTATCTTCTTCATCAGTAGCTAACAGAGAGTCCCCATGTTCTGTCTCATTCATCAGTAGCTAACAGAGAGTCCCCATGTTCTTTCTCCTTTAGATGTAGCTAACAGAGATTCCCCATGTTCTATCTTCTTCATCAGTAGCTAACAGAGAGTCCCCATGTTCTGTATCCTCCATCAGTAGCTAACAGAGAGTCCCTATGTTCTGTCTCCTCCATCAGTAGCTAACAGACAGTCCCCATGTTCTGTCTCCTTCATATGAAGCTAACAGAGAATCCCCATGTTCTTTCTCCTTTATATGTAGCTAACAGAGATTCCCCATGTTCTATCTCCTTCATCAGTAGCTAACATAGAGTCCCCATGTTCTGTCTCCTTCATCAGTAGCCATCAGAGAGTCCCCATGTTCTGTCTCCTTCATAAGTAGCCAACAGAGAGTCCCCATGCAAAGAGTACCAGATGCAAGCTGATTAAAAATCCACCCATGTCTCCCCCTCAGCACTGAATTTCATCCAGAGCCTCTGCTCACTATCCGTTGAAATAATCTTCTGAGATATGGATACTCTGGTTTTTTTAAATGACCTTCACTCCGAGGTCCATCCAGCCTTAAGTGGGTACTGGGTGCAGTCCCGGAAAGTAAAAGCAGCCGACTTCATACTGACCTCATCACCCATCACGTGCCGATAGGTCTATAAAAATATAGGTTTAGCCATATATGTCTAAAGGCATGGAAAAGGGACCTTAACTTTTTTATACACTTGATCCTATTAAGCCTTTACCACTGTCAGAAAGTAGCTCAACACACAGAGGAGCATCAGAAGCCCATATTACAGCCTCCTCACTACTCCATATACCTGAATATCCCGACAAGAAAATCCATATGTCAGCAACTGTATTCACTAGCATAACCATCTCACATGCATAACAGATTACAATACTATATAAAACCTTTGATCGCAACAATACTCACCTAAGACACTTTTTTCAGGAGCTGGTGGCACAATCACTCCTAATGGAACATGCCTTTCTGCCAACCTATCATGTAGGCCTAGGAAATCACTAAAACGTCGCAGTACTGCGTTCTCAGAGTGTCTGAAGGCAGGGCTGTTTGTCTGATAGAGAACATAAACAAGAAATAAACAAACAACTTCAAATTAATACAATTTTATAAATAAGGTAATCAACCAACAGGGGCCATCTCCAAAATGAAAGTTGGTTGTAATGGCTCTCCATCATGATCTGTCTTTTGCCCTGGATGCATACTCTCAGACTACTGTTCATGTATCTCTTAACTTTCTCCCGCTTGTGCCACCACATCTCTTCATATGCCTCCAACATCCCCCCTCACCTTTTTTTCAGTATAGTTTTCATAAGAGTGTTATGTTTTCTAATTTGGCCAATATATTTCCCTTGTCTTGATTATTTCCTTCAGCAACTCTCTTTTCATTCCCTTCAGAACCTCTATATTTGATTGTTTGTTTCCATGAAACCGGACCTGTTTCTTCTGTATATCCACATCTCTGTATATCTAGTCTCTCCCCTTTCATACATCATTTCATTCCCACATCAAGTAATAGTAAACATTATCAACAGCAGCTAAATATTAAATACAAGCACTGGAATGTGTATATTTCTAACTACAGTAAAGCTCAGCAATTGACATAAATCTAGGGAAAATATGTGCTATTTCTAAGATACTTTAATCTTTTATATGGGCATGAAATCTGTGTTCAGATAATATTCAAACAGTTTCCGATTGTATTTTCAGGTACCAGTGGTATTTTTGGTTTGTTATGGAAGATAGTTCCACAACTAAGCTGCAGAGTACACTAAACTTGTTTTGTATGGGTCTATCCTAGGTTTATGAATATGTAATATGTTTAGGCATTTGTATGCCTTCCATTATATAAAAGAAATTTCTGAGCAACCATTAGTATCAACAGACAGAGAAGAGGCCTGGTACTGGACACACACTGAGAAGATACAAACATAGAATCACTACACAGGTACTCAAATAGACAATGTGCGTAGTGGGTAATAAAAAGGCAGACAGATTGGCTGGATTTGCACCACTAGGTGGTAAATTGATACATGACATGGCAGATGTAGTCATGGAACAAGCAACGGAATCAGTAGAGAAAGAAGATTATTATAACCTGGAGAGAATGAGGCACCTGGGGGTAACCAGAGGGTCTGGCCAGCTCACTACACTTGGAGGAAAGGCAAGACGGACATATGAACAGATTGTGACCAGTACCATCAGTATTGGAACTCTGCGCTGGCTTCTCAAGATGAGAACGGAGCACCAATGGGAATGCCCCGAGTGCTGTGATGTCAATTCTTGACTCAACTCAACTCAAATAGAAAACAGAGGGATCTAGTTAATGAGAACGTCCAAGAGAAACCATTAGTTAACACCGATGAGAGAAGCCGAACTGGATTCCATCTTTGATATTAAAGTTACTGCACAGGATAGGATGGAATGAAGAAATAGGCTGCAATCCCTGTGTGACATAATGGCACAACAGGACAATGATGATGATGGATCTTACTCTTACCTTGCTAACCACTTTATAAACCATATATGCTGACATGCCATCTCCCATCTTCAGGGTATCTGTAATTTTTATCTCAATCTCAAACGTCTCTGTTTCATCCCCGCTATCAGACAGCTGTAATTCAAGAAAAGACAATTGTTGCATGTTTGAATGTAAGGCAAAGTCTGTAACAATGTAACAGTAAAATAACAATAATGTAAGCATGGAATGCAGATACATTTTGGTCACTGTTTCATCCTTTGTTTTAACTCATTAACTATATCAGTCCTAAGTAAGATGTGTGAATGTTCACTTCCCATGTGCCCAAACCATTACATTAAGTACATTATTACTTTCAACACTTGGTTATTTGGTATATAAAAAAAGGAGATGTGGACAACCTATGAAACCTGAAGGAGAATAGTAGAAAGGAAAATGAATGAATGAAAAATAACAAGGGATACGATAGGCAAAAATGCAGCAGACTGGCAGCAAGGGAGATTACTTGTTAATGCCTCATGTGTCAAAAATGACATGAAGGGTGTACAGAAAATGGTAACTATTAATTAATTCCCCGACTATACAATTTTCAGGTTACTGGCAGCTTATGGTAGTTAATGAGTTATGAACAGCATGCTCTAACGGTTAATACAAAAACGAAAGAAAAGTTGCTGAATAGGACACATATTGAGAAAACTATTTGACAGTATATATAGAAAGTCTTTTTTTTTCTTTTGAGCCCATAGCCAGTCCCCCGAGTCAGCGCAGACAGCCCAGTCGGACACAGCTCTCGCTCGCTCGCTCAAACCGCCCGATCAGCCACGTGTCTCTCGTTAGCTAGCTAACTATCCATTCGCAGCCAGATTATCAATAGCTAGATACTGGTCAGAACTCGCTTGATATTCGGCTGAGTTTTGGCTCGACTACGCTATTGTTATTCGTCTGCGGGTGGGTTATTAGCGGCCCGGGAGCACAGCATTGTTGAGGAGCAAGTCATACCAGCCAGTTTTTTTTGAACGATTGTCTCGAGAACTGCGGAGAAAAGCACGCTTGGGTGTCCTTTTCAGGATACTCTAACAAGCCTTGCCAGACTCTGCAGGGACCGAGCAATCAATTGCCGCCCGACTTACCAGCCTCAGCCACACGAAACCATGGCCCGTGGTAAGAAGAATCCGGTCCAGCGCCGGGACACCAGGGCGACCTCAGCCAACAAAGAGGAAGCACCTGTCGCCGCACCAGACCTGATGATGCCAGAACCGGTCGACGACCCGGAGGAGACACCAGCCCAGACACCGCCAGCCCTGGATGTAGGCCCTATCGAGGCACCAGCCTACTTAGAAGCCGCCCCAGTCGTGGAGCAGGGAGCCACCAACACCCGCCCACACAGGCAGCAACAGCGACCGGGTACCCACTGTACTGAGATTCTGCAGTGCTCACGCTGCAACAAGGCGTGGCATACCGCCGCGACTTGCCGCAGCAACCCAGCATGCAGGTACTGCTCACAGGCACATGACTTTAAGGAATGCCCTCTGGCGAAGGAGGACCCGGACTTCAAGAGACCAAACCCAAGAAGACGGTGTTCAAACTGTACAGGGGCCCACAGCGCGAGGTATATGGGCTGCCCGTACCTCAAAGAGATCAAGTTGGCGCTAGCAACTGACCGATTGAGCCACCAGCAGAGGTACGTGGCATCCAGACCAAGCAGCACAAAATGCCGACCCGCCCGCCCAGCCAAAAGCAGGACGCCAGAGAAGGATGCTACCACCAGAGACCCTGAACTTGCGAACATAATCACGGAACTAAAAGCAGAGCTCCAGAAACAGAAAACCATCGCTGCTGCTGAAAAGGCAGAAACGCACGAAATTATCTCCCTGTTGCTAGGAGAAATTAAAAATCTGAAAAACGTTTACTGCACAGCTAAGCGAAAACCAGAAAGTAGCCACAGCAACCAAAAAAAGCGTCAGCAATTTAATCGCAAGTTTGGCAGCGGCCCAGACAGCAGACGAACGATGTAGACAGGAGGAGAGAGAGGAGAGAAGCAGAGAGATGACAGCGATGAAAGAGGCTAGAGAAGAAGCATACAGAGAGGTCACCCGACTTGTACAGGCTAAAACAGAGGCAGTCGCGGCTGAGATAGCTACCAGAACAGAGCGCGACCGGTTACAGAAAGAAAGAACGGCAGTCAGCACAACAACAAAGAACCTAAGTGTCAGCAGGGCTGACAAAAGCACCCACACAGACAAATCGACGCAGAAGGCGAATAGAGGCACAATCACCGAAGCAAAAGCAGAATGCAGAGACCAAGGCACAGAAACCAACAGCTCGGAACTCGCGGAGGCAGAACTTGAAACAACATGCACCTCGCCAGAAGCAGAAGAAATTGACATCCCCCAGGACATAAGCGAGGCTGGCCTTGAAAAGTTGGTTGAAATCATCAACGAGCAAGTTGCCCCGCACAGCATCATAATCTGTAGGGGCCACTACTGTATCGACCATGACATTCAGATGTTGGCAAAAGATGCAGAAGCACCCGAACAAAAAAGAAGGGTATTTGAATAAAATTGAATAGGTACTGGGAGCAGGTGGACAGGGTCTACGAGCGGATTCAAGAAACAAAACGGAAACAACCGACGCAGAAAACACCGAAAAACCGCCGAAACTAAAAAGCCAGACAAAACCGACCAAGGTAAAACCGCCCAAGCCGCCATGACAGCTGAACAACCCCGCCTACCAGCCCGGAGAAACCTCACAGCCCACAACCAGACGACACGATGTCCGCCGCCGAAGCCACGCCCACTTACCTCACTCTGACAGAAGCAACAAACCCTCAGGCGTAATACGATCGCCGCACAAGAAACGTCAATTACTGGAGAACGAACTCCAGACAACAAAACACCGCCTTGATATAACCAAAGCTCATTCTAGGAGCTGGTTGAAAGAGGCAAGAAGTTTTTCGTTTTTTCTTACCAACACCAGTTTACCAGTTTACCACAGAACAAAATAAATCACCATCACCAACTAGTTTGCTGACTGATGTGGGCAGTCATACCTCTCCTCAACTGATCTTCAAGAGCATGTATCAGCTTGTGTGCTGAAACCCCTCCATGGAATGACAAAAGGCTGTCAAAAATCACCTCTCACTGTCTTTCTCTGACTCATTTTTCCAGTTGTCACAACATGTTCCAGTTTTCTTCTTCTCATAAAATGACTTAAAAATTATGCCTGTCTCTTTCTAATGCATATGATAAGTTGTCTTCGAGCCCTTACCATTTTCAAAACATCTGGGTTGCTCTTTTTGACTGTCCAAGGAATTCTAAAAATTTTGTAAAACCACATTTCCGAGGCCTCAAGAAACTGTTTGGCAAGTTTATTTAAAAGGTCATAAAATTACATGGAGAAGAGACTTGAGGAAGAGATTAATATAGGAAGATATATGGAAGCTGCAAGTGCCAGTTAAAAGATAGAAAGGCTTGAAGTTAATGTATGATGGCCTATGCTGCTCCAATGGGGGATCAAATGTGTCAGCATCTATGCATATTTTCAGACAATAGTGTTTTACTGTGCTCTAGGGAGGCATAGGGATGAAGTTCAAAAATCTCCACAAAGCTTGGGCAGTACTGTAGTGACCATGCAGCTGGATCCCTCACTTGGCCTGCCTTTTTCTCTAAAGGAAAGCAAACAATATGTTTGGAAGGAATAAAATGTAGAAGGAATAAAATAGCATCATGAATCTTACTTCATCAGATTTCAGAGATGGTGCTGCAATTTTAGTCTTTGATGTTACTGTCTCAGAAACTGGTATCTGAGGCTTTGATTCTCTGCCTGATGTCCCTGCTGAAGCAGGTTGAGAGCCTGAGGACACTTTATGGGCATCTTCTTTGGCATCATCGTCATCTGAATCTAGCTTAATTTCAGAACTCCCACCTGCGTGTAAAATAGAGAATAATCTGTTTTTAAAAATGTGAGAGACACACAGACTCGTTCAATAATTCAAGACTTGCATGTGTGTTATCGACTGTAGACTGCACAGGCAAAAGTGACAACATATTCAAACACAGCTACTTGGGAATCTAACAAGCTCTCAATTACAGCAATAAACTGCATCTGAGGCCTTTATGTACCACTTATGTGGTGTATGCAGTTTTTTTTTCTTCTCTTTTTGAGTCAGTCTTTAGATTTAGGGCTGCATGGCTAGTGCTGACTCTGCAGGTTAGGATTCCCCCCCCCCCCCCCCCCCCCCCCCCCCAACCCACCCGAACAGAAAAAATTCCTCAAACTTACAGAAATTTCGAACCAGGTCTGCCGCATGACAGGTCAGTATTTCTGAACATTCAGCAAGCCACTCCTCTTTACCAATATACATAAAATTAACATCTTGTGAAGACATCACCAATAACCCTTTGAACAAGAAGGAGGAGGTGGAGAAAATTGTACAATGATGACACAGCCACTGAATGTTGAATTAAGAATCGACATCCCAGCACTCGGAACACAGCCATAAGCACTCCGACCCTTTCTTTAGCAGCAAGCGAAGAGTTCCAATTCCAATGGCACCAGTAGCTGTCTGAATGTATATCATCTCATCCTTCCCTTGAGTGTTAGGCATCTGTCACATTCCCGGGTAACTCCTCGCAGCCCCATTGTCCTCAGACTGTAAAGATCTATCGGCGCGTCCTCACTGTTCACTCGTTCCCAAAGGGCACTCACAATATCTAGCGTGTCATACAATAATTCACCACCAAGTGGTGCAGAACCGGCCAGTCTATCTGCCTGCTCATTTCCCAACACACTGGTATCACTGGAGAAAATACCCAAAGGATGCTAACTACCCGGAACCTTTAAAGTGATGCTTGCCACTCTGCACAAAGTATGCCTGTCTTCACCTTTTTCAACATGCTCTGTGAGTCAGTTACAATTACGGCATATGTGTACAGCTGATTCTCAAGCCAGTGGAAGGCAGCAAAGACTGCCTCCACCTCTATTCTAAAACTATACCTTGTGATATCATATGCAAGGCTTTGCTGCACTAAGCGACGTCCATTCGACTTTGCTATGAACCCCCATGCACTTTGTCTGCTCTTTAATACAGAGCCATCTGTATAGATAATTCCATCACCTGGGCAGGAATTGTCATGAATCCTTTCTTGAACTTCTGATTCTGCAGCTGGCCAGTTTCTGCACCCACGACCTAAAGTAATTAGAACCCTACACAAGTCTGAAACTTGTTCGGACACCTTGACCCACTCCTCTCCTCGCTCAAATTTATCAAGCCTGCACACATGTCCAATTGTGTCTTAAGCTTGCGCCATCCAAGACCTTCCTTTTTTCAGTCTGTGACCCTTAGCTCTATCAGGGCTTCATGCATGAGGTGCTTCTTGTCTGCAGCTACTCTGAGATATGATTTTGCCTGCAGAACTTTGAGCCAAACTGCAATAGTAGGCAGTGCAAGTATTATCGCATACATACTACAAGGGTATCTCTTGTACATTCCAGAGTTACCCGCATTGGCTTCATTCTGTGTGTGTTCGAGTTCTCTCAGCTGACTCTTTGATATAGTAAGCATTCCAAGTCCGTAATCTATCACCGACAGGATCACATGCTGGAACAAGTGATCTGTTTCCATTGAATTGGTGGTGCCTTAGGCAATGCTGTGTGTGCAACTGCCGATATGCTGTAAATGCTGCTTCCATTGACAATGAGCTGCAACTATAGCAGTGGACTGTTTGTGCTGGCACTTCTGATGGCTGCCATATGCTTGTAATGTGTATGTATGATACTGGTTTTGTCAAGACTGCAGTCTGTTTTCAATTTTGTCATAAGGGACAGTGATGGGCATTCTGTGTGGTTTTCATTAGTAAAGGAATGGAGCAGCTATGGGGACAGTCTGTTTCCCATTAAATTGGAACTTCAATTAACTGATTAACCTCATTCAGCCATTCATCAAAATGTATTCTTCTGCATCTGTCTTTCAACTCCCAACAGAGAATATGACCTCGGCTAACTCACACCACACTCTTATTTTTCTTCTTAGTTTTCTCCAGCTGTAAACTCTGGCAGAAAGTTCTGGTTGTTTGTCAACTTCTGGACTTTGGTCTTGTTTCAGAACTTGAATTTTGCATACACATTCATTTTAAAGATCTGGTAAAGATTTAAAATGGATGTGCATGCAAAACTCAAGTTCTTGAACACAAGACCAAAGTCCGAAAATATGCAGACTGTTGGCTTCTCACCTTTCAGGCAGTTGTGTTCTGACTTTGAAGGAAACAGCCATGATTAGTCGCCATTTACAACATGCTTGTTAGGGATGTAGTGGGTCTACCCCCCCCCCCCCCCCCCTTTTTTTCACAAAAAAGAAGTCCTGAAACCTACATGGGGACACATCAAACAACTTGACATATCTGTTCATGTCTGGCTGGATTTCATAGCTAGATTTTTTTATTGGAGGAGTCAGTCTCGTTACAACACTCTTTGCTTCTGTTCTGGTCCACAGTAACACAACATTGTATTCTTCCTCGTCTTCTTCTTCGTGTTCACTGGCTGTAAACGAGAGTGGAAAGTTTTGGTTGTTTGTCCCCTTAGCGTTGCTCCAGAACGTGACTTTTGCGTGCACATCCATTTTACAGATTAGGTATGCAGATTGTTGGTTCCTTGCCACTCAGGCAACATGTATGACATGCCTGTTAAGCAGGCAGGGATGTATTCTTGGATAGCAACAGTTCTGGGAGAGTGAGACACATGAGATTTGAAATTAGTGAAAAAAAAGATATAAAATCAAATGACAAGTAAAACTATTCAGCTTCAAATTATTGCAGTTATAAAGAACAAATGAACACAGTGGCTAGAAAGTATTTATAAAGGATTTCTTCAAAGTACCTTTAAACAGATCATCATCGTCGTCATCATCATCAAAATCATCTCCTTTATTGACATCTTTTTTAGCATTCTGTGGAGCTGATCCATTTACCTGCACCTCTGGAGACTTGTCCGATTCAGGTGATGATGGCTTCTGGGAAAGAACAAGATGTACTGTGAACCACAAAACTTACAAAATATCAGAATTACTAACTTAGTTTCAAAATGTCAGAGGGCGGTTATTATAATATGAATGTTGAAACAAAAAATGTCAAAGATGGTAAGTTAAGATGCCATCAACATACAAGGCGTATATTAAAGCAAAAGTAAAAGTGGAGAATGGCTTGGAGCCTGAGGTAGACCCAGAAGAAACCTGCTGCTGTGGTAAACATATGAATTAATGAGTCAATAGAGAATTTTGGCTCTCCTTGCAATAACGGTCGCTAGTTGGATGGCGACGGCCGCTTAGTCGGAGTTCAGTCCCCTGGCTGCAGTGTAATTACGGAGTGGAAAGAGGGAACGACACAAATGGCATACTTAGGGCTAGGGGTAGGGTTAGGGTTAGAGCTAGGGTTACGCTAATGTGAGTCGCAGCACGTGGTCTAGATGCCATGCTGAACTCACTGTGTTTTGTGATTCGTGCCTTGTCCACTTCGTAATTGCACTGCAGCCAGGGGACTGAACTCCGACTAAGCGGCCGTCGCCGTCAAGGTAGGGACCGTTATTGCAAGAACCAGAATTTTCTTTATATTACCAGTCTACAAATACGGAATCTGGTAACTCTGATTGGTTCCCAGCAGAAACAGGCGTGAAACAAGGATGTGTCTTGTCACCGATGCTTTTCGGAATAGCACTCGATTGGGTCATGCGCAAATGCACACAGGACACACATCTAGGCATCAAATGGGTCGACAAAGTTCTCGAAGATCTTGACTTTGCTGACGACCTAGCACTCCTGAGCACAACACATCTAGAAGCTCAGGAAAAAATGGACCGCCTCCAGAATATTTCAAGCCAAATCGGCCTTCAGGTCAACGCAGCCAAAACGAAAATCATCGATCTTACCAACGAGTCGAAAGACATCAAACTAAAGGATATTGTTCTTGAAAAAATCACCAGCTTCACATACTTAGGGAGCAAGATAACCTCTGCGGGAGATACAACATCAGAAATAACGACTCGAATCGCGTTAGCATCAAGTGCCTTTAACAAACTGTCAAACATTTGGAAGTCAAGATCACTCAGCAACAACACGAAACTTAAGGTCTTCAATTCCTGTGTGATCCCAGTGCTAACTTATGGCTGTGAGAGTTGGAAATCATCAGTATCAATCGATAAGAAACTAGTCGCTTTCGAGAATAGATGCCTCCGAAAGCTATTGAATGTTCACTGGTCGGACTTTAGGTCCAATACATCTATAAGACAGGAAACAAAACAAAAATATGTGTCCGATTTTATTAGAATGCGTTGCTGGAATTACATCGGTCACGTACTCAGAATGGACATACAGAGACTTCCCCACCAAGCCTTCATATGGTCACCAGAGGGTAAAAGAAAACAGGGAAGACCAAAAGAAACCCTCCGTAGAACCATCACAAGGGAGAGCTCAACCATAGGTCTCAGTCGCACTCAAGACCTACATCAAGTGGCAACGAACCGACAGACGTGGAAAGCTATGACCTCTGCCCTATGCGCCATCTTTGGCACAAGAGGAATAACTAACTAACTAACTAAGTCTACAAATTCAGTGACACTGCACAATAGGCAGTACTGACTACAGTAACCACACCACTGTTTGTACAACTAATTAACTGCCTGTAACTGTAACTATAAGGTCCTGACTGGGTGACTGAATTGTGTAAGAAGGCTAAGAAAGAAGAAATTGGGAAATTGTCTACAAACGAAAGATTGCCATAATATAATAAGAACAAAATTGTCGTGTTAACACTTCTACAGATACTTTCGCTGACAAATCGTTATAGCCATAAGCTACTGCCTGCGCATATACACATTTTAGTTGTATAGTTTATACTTGTTATTGTAACACAGTTAATTAATCCAAATTCGCCACAGCTGGGATAAGTTCCGATTAGAAAGTTATTGATATTGGATTTCTTCTTGACCGTCCGTAACTCGTAAGAAGAAATGTTTGTTTTGTTAAGTACAAACTTATGTAATTCTTTTTAACGCTAAGCTTGCAAATTAAAACGACTTTTCATAATTATCAGAAAACTATTTGTTTACTTCTTTTGCATCAGAAAAAAGATCGTCGTCATCTTTAACTTCATCGTCGTTGTCGAACGGGGGAGGTTCCACTCCATCAGCCATTTTGAGGGTCACGTGATATGCCAGTTTCTTCCCTTGAGTTGTATGCCGTCCCTTCCTTGCTGTTATCATTGACATACTTACCCCTTTAATACCCCGTTTAGGCGGGTTCGCATGGCCTCAAATACTTTCGACACCACCAACCCCATAATTTGGGAAGGGGGGCAGTCCCAAAACTATGAATTTGCAAGGGAGTAAGTAGTAGTAGTTATTTGTTTTAAAATATTATGTTCAACCATCAGTATTATAATCGGGAAATATAGTTATTATAAGGTGGGTTTCATAGACCACACTAACATGGGAGGGGGGGGGGGGGCAATTTTTCGTTACATGAAGCCCCACTTCAGCTGCTGTCGGAGGCCCTAATAAATGCAACGGTTAAACGGTGTGCCTGGGACTTGCGCCTGGTTGTTTCTCATCTGAATGGTGGCACCTTGCGTCATCATCATCATAAACCACTTCAGCGGTTAAGCGTCGTGGGTTAATTTGCGACCCAGTGCACGTTGGCTGCCACTGGCTATTGTCATGCCGTGAAGTCGTAGAGTGTCTTTAATGTTGTCGATACATTTTTTCCGCGGCCGTTCTCTTGCTTTTGTGGGTGATCTTCTGAGACGTAGTGCTTGTGATGGTATTTGATCTTGCTGCATTCTAACGAGATGGCCAAACCACTTGATCTGCTGATCCTCGATGAATCTAGTACAAGGTGTCGTTCCCCTAATTTGCCTGAGAGTTTCATTATTTACTCGATCTCGGATGGTTATGCTGGCTGCTTCTCTCAGGCACTTCATCTCGCAGGTGGTGATTTCGCGTATTTGGGCTTTAGATAGTGTCCATGTTTGGCACTGGTAGCCTAATTTTGGGGATGAACATGCTGTTAATAATCTGCCTCTTTGCACTCATAGTTATGCTTGGATGTCTTTATAATGGTGACAATTGGTATTAAGTGCACTTGCTTTCTGACATCTGGTTTCTATTTCTCTGTCAATTTATTATCTTCTGTGATCATACTTCCTAGATATTTAAACTCCCTAACTTGATTCAGAGCAGAACCATTCAACTGTATGCATAGTGGAGCAGGGGTTCTACTAACCTGCATTGTTTCGGTTTTGTTTGCATTGATCTTCATGTTGTATTTACTGCATGCTGAGTTTAACCTGTTAATGTGGTCTTGCAGATTGTGGCGAGACATCGCCTACAACATAATTCTTCAGGGTAGAACAAGCACTGGTCGTCAGCAAATAGTAGTTCGTTTCATGTGGGTGAATCGATAACCTTTTCTGTGTGTACTTCCTAGTGATTATTAAGTTCTATGTTGTCTGTATCAGAACTTACTTCTTTAGATATTATGTCTATATAAATGTTAAATAAAAGTGGAGAGAGCACACATCCCTGTCTCACACCTGTGTTGACTGTGAACATATCTGATATTCCTTCTTGTGTTCTTATTGCTTGTATGGTACATGGCTATGATGTTCTCTAGCAACTGTCCTTGCACCCCGTAGTTCTCAAAAACAGACCACATTTTGTTTCTATCCACTTTATCAAAAGCCTTTTCCTGATCTACAAACACAATATTCTGTTTGTGATTAGTGATTAAAAAGGATTATCATCACAGCACACCGGACAGATCCATAGGTGCTCCGATCTCCTCCTCAAAAGCTCCACAAGGGTAAAACGACTGATGACGCCTGTTCTGTGTAGGTTAATGAAACGTCTTGTCCTCTTAGTGAAATGTTAATTTCTTGCTGCTCCAGGCTGCACCTCCATGTCCATCAGTCTAGACAGGGATTTGGAGTCATGTCCTTTGGCTTGCTCCTCGGTACGGTAAGTGCAGCGCATAGCATTGATAACATCACTTCTGTCCAGTACTGGGCTAGCCATAGCAACTGCAGTGTCGGCAAGATAGTCTGCACGCTCGTTCCCTTGAACACCCGCATAACCTGGCACAAAGATGAAGGTTATGGCAGATATCCGTGAAGTGTTTAGTGTTTCAATCCATTCTTGTCTGATAAATCCAGCTTGAATTTTTTTCAGCATATTCATCGAGTCATTAAAAAAGCATACGTGTGTAAACTTCTGTTTGGTATTATACTCAATGGCTTTCTCAGACTGAATAATGCATCTGTGCATCCTCTGCCTTTTCTGAAACCGAATTGTGATGCACTCAGCTGTTGTTCAGCTATGGGTCTAACTTCTAGTAATTTGGTGTACATTTTTCCTACGTGACTCAGTAGTGATATATCCTCTGTATGCTTCACATTATCTCCTATTACCTTTATTTTTCCATAACGGTACTATTAGTGCCTGTTGCCACTTAGCTGGGACTTTTCTTTCTTCCCAAGCTATATTAAAAATTATAGTAAGCCATTTGAGACCCACTTCTCCGCATGCTTGGATCCCTTCTGTATTAACTCCATCCAGACCTGGTGCTTTGTTTCTGGGGCTGATCTGTATAACTGCTCTTACTTCCACTGCTATGAAATTTGGTTCCTCTTGTTTTCAGCTTTGAGGTACAAAGTTAAATTATCTACGTTGCTTGTGGGGTTGAAAAGTTTTTGAAAATACTCTGCCCATCTTGCCAACCTCTGTTGTGGACTAAATAGAGGTATGCCTCTCTTGTTGTTGATGATAGTTGTTGGGTTGTAGCCTATGTCTCTTTCTCTCATGATTTTTACATGTTTATAGAATTCTCTAATGAAGTTCTTGCTGAGGGTAGCCATCTGTTGACCATAGTTTCTCCAAGACTCGTCTTTAGATGTTTTAATTTTGCGTTTTGCTTCTCTTCTTACTAATCTGTATTGGACATAATCTTGATGTGGTTTTGATTTTAGCATTTTTTTAATATGCCCCCTTCGTTTTGGATACGCTGTCTTCAACTTCCTTGTTTTATCAAATAGTTATTAAACGTTTTACACCACCTACCCTTCTGACTCCGCATTTGGTTTGAAGTGTGTTGAGCATAGCCATCCTAAAACATGTCCACTCTGAATCGATGTCTGAATATTCGCCTGGAAGGTTATTTAGTAGCTCTGTCATTTCTTGTTGAATCTCATCTTTAACCACATTATCTTGAAGTCTCTGGAAGTTGATAACATCTGTGGTTACTATTTTATGTCCAGGTTTTCTGTACTCCGTGTTCTTTCTTATTATAACTGCTCTATGATCAGTGTCGATGTTTGTGTTTGGTAGGACTCTTGGGTCTATTAATTGTGTCCTTGTGTCACCGGGTGTTTATCGCTCGTTGTGCATCCTTGTGGGGTTGAACTTCGTTCATTCGTATTCGAGTTCACAGATTATGTATATGTTATTTAATATTTCTATATCGTTTAATTGTTTATATGACTGATGTGTAATTTCTGTTGTTTCACGTGTTGCTTTAAAAAGCGGTTCCCCTAACCATTTATAAATGTTCTCTTTTAGAGTTAAGTTGAGTTGAAAATTGACATCACATCACTCAGGGGAATTCCCATGCGTGCTCCTTCCGCATCTTCAGCAACAAGAGCAGAGTGTCAATACTAATAGTACCAGTCATAATCTGGTTATATGTCGGTCTTGTCTTTCCTTTGAGTGTACTCAGCCGGTCAAATCCTCTAGTTACACCCAGCTGCCTCATTCTCTCCAGGCCAAAATAATCTTGTTTTACTTCTGACTCCGTTGCTTTTTCCCAAAGGGTTCTGACCGCGTCTGCCTTGACATGAATGAATTCACCACCCAGTGGGGCAGATCAAGCCACTCTGTCTGTGTGTTCATCCCCACCACGCTGGCATTCCTGAGGAAAAGATTATAAGTATGCTCACTACCCGTGACATTCCCAGTGATGCTTGCCACTCTGCTCGAAGCATTCCTGTTTTCACCTTTCTCGGAATGCTTTCAGAGTCTGTTACGATTAGCACATGTGATGCATCTTTTTCTCTAGCCACTGGAAAGTTGCAGATACCGCCTCTGTTCTCATGCTAGATATTGTGGAATCGTGTGCAAGGCTGTCCTGCACTAAAGATTTTCCATTGGCATCGCCCCGAACCACCCCCCCCCCCCCCAGGTTCTTTTCTTCCCTCTCATCGCCGAGCCATCAGTATAGATAATCTGATCATCTGGCCGAGAATTGCCGAGAATCAGCTGTTGGACTTAACCTCCGTAGCACCCGTTGGCCATTCTCTGCTCTCGTGGTCCAATTTGATCATATCTGCTCCACTCTTCTCTTCGCCCAATGTTCTCCAGCATGCACACTTGTTTTATTGTCTTCTGCTTGAGAATCCACGATTTTTGCCTTTTCAGCCTATGACCCTTACCTGCAGCCAAAGCTTCACACAGAGGGTGTTATTTGTCTGCAGCTACTCCGATGCATGACTTGGCCTGCAGCACATTTAACCTATCTGCAGTAGTCGGCAATGCAAGGATGTATTACATGCACACAATTGGGGTGTCTTTTTGTACATCCCAGGATCACCTGCATAGCTTCATTCTGTATACGCTCCAGTTTCTCTATTTGACTCTTCAAGACAGTGAGTAACCCCAATCCATCATCAATCAATGAGATGATTGAGTGCTGGTAGAGTGTGAACAGCATTCTCTGCTCCATTGCCATCGCTGCCATAATCTTGAGAGCATTCAGACTTTTTTTTTTAGCCTTTTCATAACCCCCTCTATGTAATCCTTGAAAGACAAACTTCTGCCAAAGACGATTCCCAGGTATCACAGTATCGTGTTTCTTTTAATGTCCCTGCGATTTATTTTGAGGCTTTGAACGTCAGTTCTAAGAATCCTGTTGTCCAAAGAACACCACATGAAGGTAGCCTTTTATGGGTTAATTACAGCACCTATCTCTGTACACCAGTCTTATCTACTGTTGCCTGTAACTTTTGAGCTTTTTTATTCCGATCTATGTCCTTCCTATTTACGAGAGCATCATCTGCGAATGTCAATATTCTGCCAACTCCGGATGTTTTCAGGCCCGCCATCTTGCTCGAGAAAATATTGAACAAATCAGGTGAAATTGCAGATCAATGGTAGTCCTGGAACAATATAATGCATGGTTCAGAGGTCCGCGAACCCAGGCAGAGAGATACCCGGCGAGTATACAAAACAACTGCCATCCAGTACACCAACCAAGGACATACTCCCTAACTCCATAAGCCCTCATCAAGATAATGTATCTGACTTTGTTGTTGTAAGTATCGTCTAAATCGAGTGCTGCTGCCACCGTTTCCTGTCTATTCTGGAAACCTTCGAAGGTGTCAAAGGCAAAAGTCCCTGAATTTGACCATGTGTCCTTCTCAAACCTCGTGGAAGGCACTGACCTAAAAAAAAATATGGGGGGGGGGGGGCTGTGATCTGCCCCACAACAAGTTTTCCTAACTGCTGCGCGTCTGCAAGCTTCGAAAAATACTTGTCATTAAGTGGCAAGACAAGTTAGCAAACTCCAAGGTATTACAAATAGCAGATACTGCAGCAGTTTTCTTAAATGTGCAGTCTTCGAAGGCTCGGATGGAGAATAGTTAGAGTCCCAGGGGAAATCCATCCTCTTCTTTGGATTACAGATAGGAAGAGAGGAGAGAAGTAAGTACCGACGAAATCCCTACTATTTGAGGAGGTGGCTCGCTACATAACCCAGGGTTGCCAGATAAAAAAAACTTAATTTTATGCCAAACCATCACCCAAAATATGCCAGAAAATTGTAAAATAAAGTGTAACAAACATTGTACTCACTTCACATCAAAAGCTCTAGATTGAATTCTTCACTGTCATCCTCACTGGAACCAGTGGAAGATACAACATAAACCTTTTCGGATGTAAAATCTTTAAGCATTTTCTTAGATAGAATAAAGTTTTTGCCACATTTCTTTGATATCAATAGTTCCTCTTTAATTCTGACAACAGCATCAAGAAAATCCAGTTGTATTTTGTTTCTTACTTTTGATTTAGTTGAAGTAACAAGAGAGAATATTCTCTCAACTACAGCATTGCTAACGGGCATTATTAAGCAAGTAAGGGCGAAAGTGGTCAACTCTTTGAATGCCCGGTGTCGAAGTACGCCTAACCAAAAATTTCCATGTTTGTTGGTAGTCCATCCTTCTTCAATGTAGCTTCTTCTTTCCAGTTGACAATAATCAGTTTTCTGTACTGTTCTTCTATAATACTGATGTTGTTTTCTGCCAGGTGTAAAAATGGTAACTCTGAAAACTGTGTCCTTGATATTTGATTTAAAACTGCCAAAGGGCTCAATTTTGACAGATTTTGAAATATATTCTCGGTGGGAAGTCTACACGTAATTTGATTGAGAACTTCCTCTAGCACAGACATGCATCTTTCTTTAACATTGTTTATTTATATCTCAGCTTCAGTCCCGTAATTCTTGTGTAGGAACGCATTTCATTCCGTCAGGAATTTAATACCAAAGTCAACGTGATGAATATTTATTTTTTGCTCATTGACGTCATACAGTCTTATCAGCGGTGGGTTTTCGTTTTATATCTCGCATTTATTCTAGTAGATTAACATAAATTATAGAGGTTCATAGCAGTCACGATCCGTTTAGGAAGACAACAAATACAATAAGAAATTGCGCGAATCTCCGTTAGTCCGTACCAGGACATCACAACATAGTCAAACGGAAATAAAGATTTTAACTGTAGGTCTACATTGCTTTAAGTAAATTTGCGTGTTTCTAACAGAGGAACCATGAAGAAAATTTGAGCACATATTGATAAGAGATGCCAGAAAAAACCCAAAAATGCCAGTTCAATTTCAAATATGTCAGATTTGTGGAATCTGGCATAAAAAATGCCAATATGGCAACCCTGATGTAACCTGTGCTAAATCACCGTCCCCAAAATATAGGAAAAACGATTTTTGCCTCCCGAGCGACTGGCATAACACTTCCGGTTTGGTATTTTAAAATAGAAATGTAGGTGACCAGGCGGCTCAAGTCACGTGATTCGGGGGCTCGGGGGTGGTTGTGTTTATGAGAGGTGGGGTAGGCGGAGCAGAAGATCGGAAGGTTTTCAGGGCGGCGCTGACCGATGGCGGGTGGAGCTGGGCCGTTTTAGATGTTTATATAGTAGAATTAGGAAAACTAATGAAATTGATCGGATTTGCGGCGAGTGAGAGAAAGTACATATGTTTTATAGTAGAAACATTGAAAGTGATAAAATAGAGCAGCATGACACTAGACATACTAAATGGTCCTATGACTTTTATAAAGAGGAGAGATTTTAAAAGTATAGCAAAATGTCAGCTGTCATGTTGCGATGTTAGGTGCCAGTGGACTGATGAGATGTCAGGTTGTCGTGTCAGCTAGTTTACATGAAGGGTTTTGAGGGTCACTGCATATGGTTCTATGGCGGGTGTCATGTTGCGATGTTAGGTGTCGGTAGACTGGTGAGAGGTCAAGATATGTCAGCTAGTTTACATGAGGGTTTTAGGTTTCATTGAGAGGGCACTGTATATGGTGCTATTATTTACATAGAGTTACAAAAAATTTTGGCTTTCATGTCACAATGTTAATAACAAAACATAACCCTTGACCCATTAGGGTCGTGGAGGTGAATCAGTGGAAGCATTAACACACAAAACCTGCCAACTAATTTTTTAAATGCCTCTGTAACATTTACATTCGAAAGCCAGAATCCTCCTTTCAATTGTCGTGGGTGATGTCTCGCCACAATCTGCAATACTCACAGCATGTATCAGTTTGTATGCTGATGATGTTCTACATTATGACACATTTCTGTCAAGAATGTCTCTTGTCTTCCTCGGTCTCTTTCCCCAGACGACAAGATGATACTTGGGCAAGACATTTGACAGATACTTGTCATACAAGTGTCATACAGACAACTTCATACTTAAGGGGTCACTACACCAAAAAATTTTATTTTTTTATTTACAGACTTAGAGCAGTTTTTTTATAATGGTCACTTGTAGGGATACATGTTATTACATTTGTATACTTTAAATGTTAAAAAATCATTGTTGTCATGGCAATAGCCGCCATCTTGTGAAAAAAACAATATGTACTTAGAATCCTAAAATTTTAAAAACAAAACATAGATAGTTCAACAATAGATGATAGATCCATGAGGGTGTTATCCTATTTAGAGGTACAGGTCTAGTTTATTTACTTTACAACACGTTTTTAAATCAATTTTGGCTAGAATGTCAAAATGTTAGGTTTAAAAGAAAAACCAAAAAAATCTAGGCATCATAAGACAATCATCGAATTTAAGAAACAAAAACTTTTTAAAATCTACTTTTTAAGAATGCCTCTGTAATATTGTTTGTGAAATATGCATACAAAATTGCAGAATCCTACTCTTCAATTAGCTTAGATTTAAGGATTTCACACACCACAAACTGAAAATATACAGATTTGAGAAAACTGACTTTTAAACTTTTTTTTATCTTAAAAAAGTGCACGAGGTGGTGTCGTTAGTATTAATTTTTCAATGCTAAATTCTTTGACATAAATTTGTTGTGTCATTTATTGTACGAATGCCGAACTTTACAAAAACGAACACATTAAAAAAGTGATATTTTTGTCATAAATTGGGAAAAATGCCGTGTAGTGACCCCTTAAAGCCAGAAAAGGTCTGACAGCATTCAAGGTGCTATCAGCAGCTGATACTGAAAAATACCTACTTTTCCTTCTCTATCAAGAGCTTGTGTTAGGTATTACTGACTATGGTCTGGACCTCCTTACTGTCTGCAAAACCTAGCTAGAAAGACGGACTGAGTACAAGATGAGGCCACGAGACTCATACTCGGCTGCACAAAAGACACCTACTGCCATGCCATATTTCCTGGGATTGCCAACGATGGCTAACAGATAAAAAGTCGTACAGGTTTTGGGATGCATTAGGTCTGTGTAATAGACAGAGTCTGCCCATCAGTTTCTTGGTCCTTCTTCAGCTCTATAGTCAAAGTTTCTTCCCTTGCAGATACAAAGTAGAAAAATGTGTGGTCTTCATTCTCAAAATAATCTGTGAACCACTTGGTTGTCTATCTACAAATTTGTTGCTAAATGATCCAACCACATATTTTTTTGAAAGAAATGTACTGATAGGTTTAGAGTCTGAAGCAAACAAAAGATGGAACTTTTGGAACGAATGACTGTAAAAATTGTGTTTCACCATAACATATGTTTATCATACACGTTGTCTATATACAGAAAGTATTATATCACTGACTACATCAATGATTAGAAAAATAAGACGTAGGCTGTGTTTTTTTTTCAGAAATTTTATGAGATAGAATAGACTCACAAACTCCGTCCTTAAGTTGTTGCTAAGCATGACCAGGAAGTGGCCCTTTCCTTTTGATTAATGTCCCATATTTTCTGTAAGTGGCAAAGAGGCGAGGGCTCAAAGACAACTTATCACAACATAAAAAGAAGCATTCATAATTTCTAATGCCATATTATGAGAAGAAGGAAACTACTAAAAAAGATCTGCCAAAAAACAGACAGAAGAAGACAACGTAAGAAGATTCTTGACATTTTTGTCATTGTAGGGAGGGATGTCAGCATATGAACTAATGAAGATCAAAAACAGTGGAGAGGCATGATCGCCCATGCTAGTGGGAAACACAAATTATACAGACAGTAAAGGTTTAATGCCAAGTTTTTTTGCATCTTACCTCTTTCCTTTCCCGAATTTATTACTTCTGATCACTCTAGCACTATAGAAAGATTCTCAGAATATCTTGGACAAAGAAGATGAGAAATATTGACATCTTAAAAGATCTGAACATCAAGGAAGATTGGATAATAAACAGCATCCTTTCTCGAAAGCTGAAATATTTTGGTCATATCAAGCTGCCACGACGAATTGGAAAAAATTATAGCAGAAGGCATGGTACCAGGAAGGAGGGGCAGAGGCCGACCGACACGAAGATGGGCATAGGATATAAGTGACACCTTGAGTGTGAAAGTGCATGAGGTGGGAGAACTGGCGAGAGACCGAGTTTCTTTCAGGCAGACTGCGATGAGAGCGAAGTTCTGCAAAGGACCTGCTACATGATGATGATGATGATGATGATCACTCTAGCAGCCTTCTTCAGAAATGAACAGTATTCCCAATTAAAAAAAATGGAACTCAAAACCTTCAGAATACAAGGCTAAATGCTTCACCACAGAGACCCTCATAAGCATGGAAATGTTTTATAACCCTTTCTAGAAAAGATATAAAACCGAACGAAAAGTATATTAGCAAGCTTCACAATATAACAAAAACAAACAAAACGTTATGACGTGTATGATAACGTTGTTATATTGAGAAGCTTGTTAATATACTTTTCGTTCGGTATCATATCTTTTCTTGATATTTTTATAGCTTTCACAGCAGTTCATTAATCTCACTCACTGTAATCCTTTCTAAACACTAAGGCTTTGTGTGTGTGTAAAATATTTTTTTTGTATAATGAAACTCATTCATTCAGCCATAGTTTTTTTTTGTTCCAGGTTTTCTCACAAGCTCAAAATGCAGACACAGAAATAAAAAAAAAATGAAACAACATAAATATTTTAATGTTTACTTGTGCTGTGAACAATAAATTCAATATCACAACCTTTCAAAGGTGCTGTCAGGGATTTAACAAATGTGGATTATATACTCCAAATTGTAGGCTGAGCAGAAAACATTACAATAAACATTTAGGAAATCTCTTCTTTCTTTCTACAAATCAGTTGTTTTCCCACAACAAAAAGATCAGAAATAAAAGTGTCGCTATATCACAGAGAGGGAACAAAATCTCAAAATTACCACTAGATCACAAAATCAGCAAAATGCTTTTTTTTTTTTAAAACAATTAGCATCAGCAGAAAGGTGCATTCAGCAATGCAGTTCTGCAATGCTTCATAAAATGTTTAGTCCTAAGGTCAATACAGATGTGTAATCATACAGTACAAACTTGTTCAAGTGTATCTAAAAACAGGTACATTACTAATGAACACATGGCTTTCTAAAGCCACTTCTTTGTTCTTTTGCCCTTTATTCTTCAACAGAACACAGATCCAAAACCTCCAATCCTTTGCTTTCGTGCGCACCTCACCCGATGTCTTTCTTCTCTTCACTTTCTAGTGATTCTATCATACCATTTAATTTCTTCTGTTCTGCAACCAGTTAATGAATATTCGTAGTGTATTTATAATTGTTTTAGTTATTCTCCACGTTAGAGCTCTAAAAGGCAGTAATGATTTGACATCAGAGCTAATCAATTTCATTTTAGTACTATCTGTAATTTCTGTTGACTTCCACAAATTTCCTAGTGCTATGAAAACTCCCAACTTGTATATTTGTATTTTAATTTCTCTATCAGTAGCCTCATCTTTATCTGCATTACTGCCTAAACATGTGTACGACTCCACAACTTGGACTCCACAACTTGGAGAAATTTTATTACTCTTTGCCTCATTTATTCTCATTAATTTAATCTTTCTTCTAGAGATTTTTAGACTTAATTTGTGTAATCTCTCATCAATTATGTTAAATTTATCTTGCATCTGATTTTGTGAGTGGGATATGAGGGAAATGTCATCAACGGAGTCCAGATCCTCCATCTGTTCTGTTCTAATGCCACTAAACCCCTACAAATTAATGTTTAAAAATAACAGAATTGGAAAAATATATAGAAGCAGTGAGTTATGTGTATATTATTAAATGTTATAAAACCAACCCCAGCAGTTTTCTGGGCTTCATGTGATTTCACTAGGCAATTTCCATTCAGTAGTTTGCCACTGCTTTTGAACGGTCAGCTCTCGAGTTTTCCACTGTTACAGCCTGTTAAAACCAATGCAAGGCCGTCTGATGCCAAATTGTCTACAGCTTGGGGTAAAAAACCGGCATCAGCATTATGAAGCATGTTGGCAACACCCAAGCCACAGATACTGACCACTATAGTCTAAAACTATGCAAAATAGATTTCTGAATGTCTCAAAAGTTAAACATGCTGTATTTTCATTTTAAACAGCATAAATATTAGGAATCTAATTCTGTATTTTTATTTCTAGTTGATTTAGCAGTTTTATATTAGATACAAACATATATACAATCTGTTATAACCAGCGCATTTTGTATAGAAAAAAGCTGCTAGTACTCGCCACAAAAGTGTCTGTTACAGTCGTGCTGAAAAGAAATGATGCCTATGTTCTAGGACAACAAAATCCCTGGTTATATAACAAATTATAATTTAAAAAAAATAAAAAGACAACAAGATTAGTGCGCCAACAACACTATGGGTAAAATATAAGTAGAGTTAATATGTATAAAAGACACAAGTGCAAAGGACAGTTTTCTTGTTCTCTATTTTGAGATATTTTAAAATACTAACCCTGATATATTGTTAAATGAAGTATATTTGCAGGGCTGTTGTTTGTCACTTTACAATATGCCAAAGGCAAGATCAATTATTACCTTTTCATGCATCTATACAATTTTCAGACATATTTTCTTGAAATAAGGATATATTTTCGTGATTTGGCATTGTGCCAAAAATATTATCTAGTTAATTACTTTTGAAGGGGAAAAGGCAGGGGGGTTAGACAAACTCTTTGCATTTGAAAGATGCAAACACATTTTTCATTTGTTCAAACTCCTGCTATTACAAAAATACAATTTTTTTTAGCACTGGTGAAGAGATATAAACTGGTAAGATTAAGACAAACCTTAAAATGAAGATTTTAGGGGAATTTTTAACTAGGGTCGAAAGCCACACATTAGTGCAAATAATTATGACTGTAATAGTATCTCCTGTTTATATCACAACATATAGTGTTTGTTTTTTCTGCTAGGGCAGTCCTCTGAAGTACCAGATAGTTTTAAGAAATGCCATTATGGTCTTATAACTCAGTGAAGGAAAAATCTCAACTGCACCTGCGGTAGAGGATGGGCAACACACCACAGTGTGGCAAATAAGTGGACAACTCTGCAGCTGAGCACACCAGGGCACTCATTTGTCCTGACAGTTGGAAATTACTGTCAAAGGTAGAGGTGAAAGACCACCATGTGGACATGGAAAGTAACGGGAAACAACCACATTATTTTCCAGAGCATTTATGAAAAGTCAGATTCAACACCAATGACCAAGATCTGTGGCGACACATGAACACCTACGCCAGCTGACAAGGCACTTGATGATGATGAGGGCAAAAAACATCAACAGTCCTACCCTGCACAGTCTGGGTGACAGCAATAGCCATATGGTTCAACATTTTCTTTCCGTGGGTTATATTTAGAATTACCAACCTGCTCATGGGCAAAATAGAAAAAAAATCCATTACAAACATAACATCCAGATCTCCTTATAATACAGTAATTTTTAACCCTGTGTAGGTTCTGGAGCCCCATTGTGGGGAAAGCAAGAATAGACCCACTGACTCTCCAACAAGCATGTCCCAGGAGTTGACTAACTGGGGACTTTATTCGAAGTTGGAGTACATCTGCCTGAGAGGCAAGGAACCACAAGTCTGCATAAAAATAAGCCAGATCTGTGAAACAGAGGTGCATGCAGCACTCAGGTTCTGGAACAAGACTGAAGTCTGGAGGTGGATGAACCACCCAGAGTTTTCCGCTGGAGTTTACAGCCAGTGAATGTGATGAAGAAAAAGAATATTGTTAGGGATAATCTAAGATTATAATTCTTCGCTACACCTCTGGCCGTACACACTCACCGACTGTAGCAATTCTATATAGTCCTAAATGTGTCTATTCAGGGAAAAATAATGGCCTTCACCTTATATTTTATTATAAAAATCAGTAAACAGATGCTGTCTCCAAGTGTCTGAGATAGTCCGCAACATGTGTTTCACTAGCTGAATCAAAGATTTGGCTTTATCAGTTTCTGGTTATCACTTTTGATATTCTGATTTTTCTGTCTGTATACAAACACATGTTTTTATGTTCTGCTATTCTGTGAGCTCAAGGGCCCGATTGCATAGTAATTTTACACCAGCCTTGTGGACAGTACAAATTGCTTGTCGGACCAGATTTAGTCCATGGGGCATAGTTTGCCCATCCCTGCTCTAAGTCCTCAGACTCAAGACCTCCATGTCTTACACAACCCTAAACACTGGTAAATATAAACAGTAAAGACAGTTTTATGCTACTTTTTTTTTAAATAAACAAGCAATAAATATAATTTAAATTATTATATACAATACAAAACTCATGCCTAATTATAACATGTGCTTCATATAATCAAGGTGCAGGGACTAGCAATACTTTTGTAAGGTTTACAGTACTGAATTATTGAAGAAACATCTAACATCACAGTTCAATTTTAATTGACAAATACATTTTCTAAAGGATAAATAAACCAATATGCTTGTGTCTGATATAAAACCTTAGTTCATACTGTAAGTAAACATTTGCTGCTGCTTGTAAGAAAAGAGGGGACACATAGTTCTGTTGAAGAAAAAAATAACCGTAAACATGTTAAACTCCCGATTAGCTGATTAGGCATGCTTGAGTGGCTCCATTGGTGGTTAACTGTTTCTTTTACTGTGCCAAAGTGACAAGGCACTGCCCATAAATTGAAAAAATTTTATTAATAGAAAAATCTCTTTTCATTTATACATTTTTCAGAAATTCATAACTTTTCTAAAGAAATAAGTTTCCATTGATTCCATCTGTGAAAAGTACTTGTGTGTGTGTTCAACTAATCTTCACTGTGAAGCTGATACCTGACTGAATTATAAGAAAACTATATAACTGCTTCATCACTGAACAACTAAAAGTCAAAATGCCACTCTGTGACGAATAAAATGGACAGTACCTTTATTAAAACAGTAAGCAATTGTTTTTATTTTGTATTAAAAACAAATAAAGCAACAACAACAAAACATATTACTGAAAAACTGGATTTCTGAATACAGCATATATTATGTCTATGTTTCATGTAAATATGTTAATTTAAAGAAATTTACCGGTATTCACATGAAAGTGTTGGCACCATGTACTGATCCCAAAGATGGTGATAAACCAGGATTTATGATAGACCTTGGATAACATGGTTTTGCTTTAGCTTTTCCTGACGTCCAGCCAACTGTTTCTCCAATATATCAGGTAAAGATGGGTTTGTGAAGTATTCTGGCAGAAAAATTAACAGAAATTTTTTTTTTTTAATCGCTATAGTTATACAAGTAAGGTTTTAGGGAGGTGAGAGGGGCAGACAAGGAGAGAGAAGGGATGTGCAGAGAAAGTAGTGTGATAAAGAGAGAAAGACAGCAGAGACATAGAAGACTGCTGCTCCTGTCTTGATCCACATTCAAGCAAAGCAAAACTGCACCTGCTAAGAAAGTTAAAAAAAATATTGAAAAAAAAAGAATTGAAAAAAAGGACTCTTTTCTACGCCTAAGGCATATAGGGCTTGACCTGTATTTTACAGAACAATCAACATTCAGTGCCTGATGTGGTCAGTATCCTGCTAGCCACCTTTACTTCCCAGGACTTCACCTAGTACCCACTCAAGGCTGGGAGTCAAGGTCATTTTTTGAAAAAGTCTGGGACCTTCAGGACCTGTACCCACTAGCATCCTTACCTCAGTCGTTGGTTTAGTCATCATTCTAAGCTCTCTCTAATTCGCAATGTGTCATACCATTTTAGGAATGCTCTGCAAAGTTTTGCAGTGTATCAGTGATTGTTTCAGTTGTTCTTCATTTCTGATTCATATCATCGTAACAGTCCAGTCCTGTAACACCATGTCACTGAATCACCAGCTGCCGCTGACTGACTGACAGAGTTTCCTCTGCCTCTGTTGATCAGAGGCAATGGACTCCATGTTTGCATGTTTAAAGCCTGTACAGTCAGCCAAGTTCTGTATCTAGGTCTATCTTGCTTTACTTCTTCTTGTCTTCCCTGTAGTATTGTTTTGGAGAAGTTGGTGGATCTCATTACATGCAGCATCATTTCATTTTCCGATCTGTATATCAGTACCAATGTACTTTTTTTTTGTTGAGACTCACATTTTCTTAGTTTAGTACAAGGTAAATTTATTTTGAATTCGATAAATTTCTCTTTGTCTTTTGAAGTTTTATAAGCTCGACTGTTTCCCCATTGTATCTATATTACAAGTTTTTTTTTTTTGGGGGGGGGGGGGGGCAGGGGGGGAGACTTTTTTTTAAATTTTGCAAGCACACAGTCAGTAATGTACGACTCTGACTCGCCCAAGAAATCGCCATAACTTAAAGATGAATGTCTTCTTAACTTCTGTATATCGGGTGTCTCATTCATCACATGTTGCAACTTTTAGGACTGATCAGATGCAGTCAGAGGATTTGTCTATACCAACTGTTTAAATTAGCTTTAATCCATATTATTGTACTAGTTACAAGAAACTAAATGTTGTTGTTGTTGTTGTTATCGATCCAGCGGCGCATGAGCTTTCGCCCTTTGGCCCAATGCCATGTAGTGGAATTTGCATGTTTTCACAAGCTGTTCTTTTCCTCCGTACAAGGTGTTCCACTTGTCTGGTCTCGGAGGGAGTAGCATTCTTCTTGTCTCACTGAGTTCTGGGCACTCAAAGAGATGGTGTTCAACAGTTTCGTAGGGGTAGTTACATAGCCCTAGAAACTAAATGCAGTTATACCTTGGCTCCCAGGCTTAACTAAGCCAACAATGAGTCCCAGGTAAAACTGTGGGAAATAAAAGCAGCTAGAATGATGTTGAGCCTATCACTTATCGAGCGCTGATTGGTTTCTAATAATTTTAATGAATTAAAAAAAATATGAGCATCATATGTCAGATACACCAACAATGTGAAAAGTCCTTTACCTTTTTTGAAGCAGATTTGCTGACTTTGCGTTGATGTAATAAAGCTGAATATTTTTACATCCTCCTCCCCCCCAAAATGTAAAAAGAGATATGTAAGACACAGATAAATGTGACACTTAAACAAAACTCACCTGCAGCAAATTCACGAATACTCTCTGGTCGCTTGGTCAGAACATCACTGCAATTATACATCAAACAAATATGTTATTAACTAACACATTTTATGTGGCATCAAACATATTATACAAATTCATAACACACACATATACATATGCACTACAGTTATACTCTTTAAATCGTGTTGCGTAATTCCACACTGCAGTTATCTGCCAACGCAGCCCAGCTGGATTAGTTAAAATATTAACTCCTATTACAAATAGGCTCTTTTATAAATAACCTAGCTTTACATTCATCATCATTAGCACGTCCTTTGCAGAATGTCACTCTCGGAAAAGGCACACGGAGAATTCTCTCAGTCCCATGCCCTTTTCTCCACAAAACATGTCTCCAATTTTTCTGGCCCATGCATTTTAGTGCTCACAGGTCTCCAATATCTTGGGTTTGCATTTTTGTTGATCATTCCCTGCCTCTTTTTCTAGAACCATACCTTCCATTACTGTTCTTTATAAGTCATATTTAATATGGCCAAAGTATTTCAGTTTCTGAGATATGCTGTTTATAAGCCAACTTTTTATTTTTTTTTTTTAAACAATGTTCATCTACATTCTTTGGTCATGTGATGAGAAGGAGAAAACTGGAGTACATACTGACGGTAGGAAAGTTGGAGGGAAAGAGAAACAGAGGGAGACCGAGACAACAGATGCTGGACAGTCTGTCATCATGGCATGAGAGATCATGTGTGTCACAGATGACTGAAAGTACACAAGACAGAAGGTTGTGGGTAGACATGACTACCAACGCCACACGGCATAGACTTTGAGAAGAATATTCATATCTTGAAGAATGTCATTATATTTCTTCTATGACATTCTAAAATTCTTATGTAACTTATAGTTCAACAATTATTTCTTTCAAGTAAAATGTTACATAACTCCCAAATGTATGCTACCACAAGAAAGATGCATGTTCTCATGTCTTGAGTGCTACGAAGTCCATTGTGAATGACAACTTCCTACTAATACTACCATCAGAGAATAAACTGGTCGCAGTAACATGACATAATCACAACAACATCTGTTTATATAAACAGTTTACACCAACTGCACACAACCAATGTTCTGCCCTGTGTGTGCACTGTGACCACACTATCACTTGCATATTTTAACTAGCTAATAATTCTCTAACAAGCACTTCATATTGCCAATAGTTCGCTTTAAAGATGCAGTTACACCATGCCTGGTGCAGTCGCCACAAACTGTGCGCGTTAGAATCTGTTCTATTTTTGCTCCCGACAGAAAAAAAACTGCATTCCTCACTTGGGATAAAACCTGGGTCTCCGACACACGAGTCCAACATCAATTCATTTTAGATGCTGGAATGATTGAAAACGGCTCCTCTACTGCTACAGCATCAAGATAAGGAAAACAATTATTGTTCGGAGTGAAATATTGCCTATATTGCAGACAAACACAAATGTTAAGAAAGGTCTCTCTCACCCAAGAAAGCCAGCAATTAGACATTCTACTTCAGGATGATCTCGCAAGTAGGACTCATTACTGATGCGTGTTTTTATCTGTGAAAGAATTAAGAGACAAGCATCTTTATCTGTTTCAAAATAAACACTTTCTCAGAACTTACATATTCAAAATATTTAGTGATAGGTCCTCCTCTTCTTCTGCATTTACCTTTAAAAGTGCAGTTGTCACCTTGTGGTTTACAGCTAGGCTGCAATATATGCATCTTTTTACCCAACACATACGATTTTAGCAAACCCTTATCTACTTGCCTTTTATGACATGCTTGTCGAAAAGGTTGCAGTGGGTCTGTTCCCCCCCCCCCCCCAAAAAAAAAAAAATGGTGCTCTAGAACCCCCATATGAGTAATAAGTCCAACAATTCATCATTGTCTTGGATGGTTAAGTTAGTAGCTTTTCTCGGGTATCTCATTTCGCAGGTGTTAATTTTACGTAGGTTAGCCTCTGAAAATGTCCAAGTCTGGCACTGGTAGCACACTGCTGGTATGAGTATGATGTTTATATCTGTTTCTTGGTGCTCATTCTTATGTTTAGATGTCTTAATAGTGGTGCCAGTTGGCATATACATGCACTGGCTCATTAGCATCTTGTTTCTATTTCCCAACCTATTGTCCTGTCTTCCAAGAATATACTTTCTAGATATTTAAATTCTTCAACTTGCTTCAGACAAGTACCATTCAACCCTATCTATAGTGGTATGGCTTGACCTGCACTGATCTAATCTGTAGTAGGTGCTAATGAGATACCACTAGGTAACACATTGCACAAAATATATGTGGCTTTGTTTACATAATTATAATTTAAATTGATGGGAAAACAATAAACATGGCTTTGAATAATTAGACTGCTGTTTTCATATTAACAACAACAAAAAATATATAAAGTCGAAAATGAAGAAATAATAAGAAGATCAGGACAGACACAAGTCACAATTCATTAAAGGGTAGCAGATGAGATGGTTGGTCCATCTGACGAGAATGCCTTGGTACCGACTGCTAAAGAGAGCCATGGTTGGTCATGGTGAAGAAATAAAATTTAGGCTCTCCTTTCAACTACGGACGGTAGACAAATGTAGACAGCCGGTTAGTTGGAGTTCTCTCCCCTGGCTACAGTGCTATTAGTATTACAGACTGGACAGGAGGAAACGAAACAAATGACAGAATTACTGTGTTGGCGATAGACAGCGTGCACTGTCCTGTTATGATCAGACGATTATGGTTTGGGTTATGGTTTGGGTTAGGGTTACGGTTAGTGTCGCTGCATCTCGTCTTTGCACAAACTCAAAGTAGCAACCCAAACCCTAACCCTAACCCACACCCTACCCCTAACCAAAACCGTATGATCATAGCAGGGCAATGCACGCTGTCTATCGCCAACACACAGTAATTATGTCACTTGTTGTGTTCCCTCTAGTCCACTCCGTAATGCGTCGAAAGAAGCGGTAATTGAACGCGGTCGCTAATTTGAGTCGCAGCGCGGGGTCTGCAAGGCACGTCGAGCTCACTTTCTGTTTTGATTCGTGCCTTCTCAAGGGAATGAGCAACTTATACAACCCATTATAAAGGGCTCAAAGAAAAAATATATACAGCTCCCACGACCAACAATACTTCAATGACGTAACTGGAGGAAGAGAAGAGATAGATTATCAAAATCATGATTAGCTCTCAGTTAGTTGCGTATCCTTTACAGGATGTTGCAGAACCAACCCTAACACTAACAGCCCCTGGCTGTTGTGTGGTTTCTCTAGGCAATTTACATCCAGTAGTTTGCCATTGCTTTCTTGATACCACTGTCGAAACCAACGCAAGGCGCATTGCCAGCAGCTGGGATCGAACCTGGCATCCCGGCATTACGAAGCGAAGCGTTCGCATCGACTTAGCCACAGAGCCGACCACGATTAGCTACCACACTTAAAAACTGACTTTCGATTCATTCCGGCCGTTAGTTATTTATTGTTACAATAAATAACTAACGGCCGGAATGAATCAAAAGTCAATACTACAATAATTGTAGTATTTGTACTTGTACTAACACTAAAGGTGGGCTAAAGAATCGTGGTTATTAATGATTAATCATAAAATGCTTACTCACGAAACTGGGAAAAAAAGTAAAAAATTATACATTATAGTTCATATCGGTCATCACGATTTCTTTAGTAGATATCTATCATAAATTAATTTACAACAATAAAATAAATTATGGAGCTGAGGCTGCAACACATTTCTGTCATTTCTGATCACTAAACTTAACTATTAAATGAGCAATGAGCATTATTTCATTATTTAAATTAAAGCACATTTCACATGCGAAACAATCGTTATAAAGATGATCACCACACGAAAAAAAAAGTTAAGATTCAAACCTTAAACTGATTGAGGTCTGCCTGTTGTGCAACACTTAGAGCTCCCAGATCATCTGCCCCACCCAAATCATATTTTTCCATGCCATGGGGAGGTCCGTGTTGAGGTTTGTCCGCCATGTTGGAATCCTTGACGACAGTCTGCAGAATTACCGCCCTTTAACGTGGAATCCTGGCACCGGCTGTTGCGTATTTCTTCTTTTTCTTCAACATTCAGAGCCGTCGAGGTTCATTGCTGCAAATATCACCCACTTCCATTCATCTCACTGGTTGGCCTTCTCTTTCCAATTGGTAACACCAAGTGTTTGCAGGTCTGTCAAAATATTATCTCTCCATCGTCTTCTTGGTCTACCTCGTGGTCTCTACAACCATTCAGCGCCCTTGTGTATACAGTTTTTACTTCTCTGTTATTTTACATTATTTCAATATACCCTTACCATTTCAGTCTATTAGCTCTCATGATTCCAGTGATCAGTGGTGATTTAAACAGATAATGAATTTCGTTGTTGCTTCTCACTCTCCATTCCCCACTGTTTGTGTCTTTGATGGGTCCAAAGATTCGTCGTAAGACTGTTTTCGAAAACCTGTAATAAGGCTTCATCTCTTTTAGTTGTGCTCCAAGTTTCAGAACCATAAAAAACATCTAGTTTTTCTAACGTTTTAAATATTGTGATCTTGGTGTTGCGAGACAGACACTTTGACCTAACAGATGTTGAAGAGCATAGTATACTTTATTTCTAGATTGTATTCCAGATTGTATTTCTTCTCTCAGCGCAGTGGAGCAGCTGAAAATACTTATGTTTCCGATTGTTTGATTTTCACATTATCGACTTGTATGTGGCCAGAGTTTATATCCTTTCCCTGTCTAGCTATTATCGTGTATTCTGTCTTATCTTGATTGATAACTCGTCCCATTTTCTGAGCTGATTCTTTTAAGAGAGTCAGTGTTTTAACAGTCTTTGGTTTATTTTCTCCAACTATATCAGTGTCCTCAGCATATCCAAGTATTCTTTTAGATTCTCCTACAGTACTCTCGTTTCAATTTCCTTAAAATTTTCTCCAGGGCCAAGTTGAAAAGAAGTGGGGACAGAGCATTACCTTGGTTTAAACCAGATGTTATTTCAAAAGGGTCTGCCTTTGTATATTATTATATTACAAGTGGCTCACATACATAGTTTGGGCAAGGTAATTAACTTCAATAGAAGTTCTTTTATACGTTCAGCTGCGATTCCATCAGCACCAGTTGCTTTATTGTTTTTAAGCCGTGTAATGACATACAGTAATTTTTCAAAATCTGGCTCTTTAATATTTGATTCACATGTTAATATCTCTTCCTGTGGATAAGTATTAAGTGGTGTTTCATAGTTTAACAATTTAACAAGAAAATCTACATTAACGTATTCAGCGCCAGCCAGCAATTACTTTAAACGGGGTGAATCTTTGTCTCTCCTCTCTCACTATTTCTTTCTCTTTATCTCTCCTTTTTCTATTTCTTTCTTTGTATCTCTCCTCTCTCTCTCTCTATTTCTTTCTCTTTATCTCTACTCTCTCTCTCTCTCTCTCTCTCTCTCTCTCTCTCCTTCTCCTGTGTGTGAGTGCGTCTTATATTTGCGGTCTTGCTGTGTTTGTTTTTACTTTGTGTTTTAAAGCCCTCGTCTGGCTTTTACAAAACATAATGTAATCGATGGGGATTTGAACCTTAGAACTTTGGACAGCGTGCGAGAGTTTAGCGGCTACGCCACCGAGAATCCCAAGTCCTATAAAAGTTTATGAGCGCTCAAAGATATATATTTGGTTGAATCCCAAATCAAACACTCGATATCTGCTGTGTCTTTTCTTTCAAAAGATTAAGGCGAAGGGAGTCAATTAATCAGTGTGCGTGGGTCTGTATGTGTGCAGTGGCTTGTGACGTCTGATTAGGTTAAATGGAAAATACATTTGCGTGGCGGGGGGGGGGGAGGGGGGGGGGAAGAGCTAGCAGTTTTATATAAAGGCATGTGTTTCATCCTCGAATCCAACCACTAGGAAATTGTCTCAAATTCACCTTCAATTAAGTTGATTAATTTCATTCCTGTTGATCCTGATGTTATTTCAATGGCTTAGGAATTTCACTTGGAGAATACGTGAGTTTCAATAAATATGTCGCAATAGTTGACTAATTGGGAGCATCCCTTGAAGTCGGAAGCAAGGAACCAAGAGACTGCTTTAAATTAAGCTTGATCTATAAAACGGATGTGCACGCAACAAATTCTGGAATAAGACCAAGTCCCCAGGTGGACGAACAACCAGGAGACGGTTGTGGCAGTACTTGATATTGAAGATGCCTACAACAAAGTAAAATATGATATTTTAATATCTGCGCTCATAGAGAAGGGGTTTTGTCTGTGGCTTGTGAGCTGGATAGCAGCTGTCCTGCATTCACATATGGTTGCCCTTCGCCTGGGTACATGGACCTCAGAACCATGTAATATCGCCTCAGGACTACCCCAGGGTTCTGCAATTTTACAGGTGCTCTTTAATGTGTATGCAAGCAAAATTGCAGAACTTGAATCACCAGGTGTTGGAAAGATATTGACATTTGCTGACAATGTTCTTGCATATAGACAGGAGAGTAATAGGCAATGGATAGCCCAGGAGCTACAGGCAACTGTAGACAAAGTGACTGGTGTGCTGGAGTGGTTCATCAACTCAGAAAAGGCGTCTGTTTTGTTGTGCTCGCTGGGCAATACAGTTATAAGAGTTATTGTTCCAAGCCTCACAAATAATAACAGTAACATCAAAAGAGAAAGCAAAATGAGGTATCTGGGTATCAATTTCGAAAGAAACCTGTTCTTTCGGGATTATGTGTAGGCAGTTGCGGTAAAATGCCAAAAAGAACTTAATGTTCTCAAGATTATGGCAGAAATGGACATGGAACAAAGTGTGTTGTTCACTATGCATGTGATCCTGTCGATGATAGATTATGGTCTTGGAATGCTTTCCATATCAAAGAGTCAGCTAATGAAACTTGAACGCATCGTCGCATGACAGCCCATACTCATCAGCTTATGTCTTTTACCAAGAGCTTTTTATGTTTTAACATAGATCATTTTTAAAATAACAAGGAACCTTCTCCTTGAATAATTTATTCTATATTATAAACTCTATAGTACTTAACCTATGAGTATTCAAGTCTGGTTTCTGACTCCATTGGCTATCAGTTTAATGTGGGATTCACAAGGCTTCAAGCCTTCTCAAGGTCAGCTGTGGGAAGATGTTGCACTTCGGATGAACAGGACCTCCTGGACAGATAAGTTGTGGTGACAAGCAGTTGCAGTTAACCCTAACACAAAGTGCCAGTTACCTAGGCCCAGGATTCCACAGTTTGGCAATTATGATACTTGCTGCTGCTAGGGACAAAACAGTAGTCCATCTGGAGTGGGGAATTCTTTTCTTACCTAGTTAGTTTACATTTTACCTTGCTGAATTCATTTCCTTACATTCTTACCTGTGTTGCGCTGATTACATGATGTTAAGTTATGTTACATTCTGTGGTTAGTGTCCATCTTTCACAGTTCTTAAGTTGTCTAGAATTCCTGTTGTATTGTTGGAATTCATTCTGCACTGTGTTAATTTGACTACCATATGATTACTGTCTAGTCTGTGGGGCTTAAAATTAGTGGGAAAGTCAGTCCAAGTTGCGCCTAGGAATATTTATGAATTCTGTAGTGCCATAATTTGAGTCGCCTTACACCTGAAGTAGGTTGGATGTTCTTTGGTGCTGCGGGATACCGCCTAGACAATTGAGAGCCAACATCAAAACACTTTAATTACTTCAGAGTGTCTTTTTGGTTCATAGGGAAAGCCCTAAACCCTAATAAAGACACGTGACACCTGCGCTACGTGACACTCATACAGAATAAAGCTATATGGACAATTTTGGGATGTACGAGAGATACCTCTGGGGTATGTATGCGATATATACTTGCACTGCCTACTACTGCAGATATGCTCAAAGTTCTGCAAGCAAAGTCATATATCACAGTGGCTGCAGACAAGAAGCACCTCTTACACGAAGCCCTGGGTAGAGCTAAGAGACACAGACTGAAAAGAGGAAGGTCTTGGATGGCCCAAGCTGAAAATACATCTGTGCAGGCTTGTAAAATTCGGTAAAGAAGAGGAGTGGATCAAAGTCTCCGAGCAACTTCAGACTTATATAGATGTAACAGGCTGGCGACAGAAGGTAGATTTTTGGCCTGTTTATTATTTTTGTTTAACAACCTATAGCTGCTGGCACTGGCCAGGTGGTTCGGTGGAACTCTTCAGTATTGTCCAGCAGGTCACGTGAGTCATGGAAGGTGATAAAAGGCCTGATTCCGTTAACAGCTTCCCTTTCCAGCTATAGCGGTCCCAGAGGCTAGAAGCCCTTCCCAATTTGTCGCCCAAACCGCACACGGTTAAAGCGCGAATTAGGTTCAGACTGCATAACTGTACTACCTGGTTGTTGGTCTGCTAGTAGTTGTCAGTATTTTGTTATTCATTGATTTACTAGTTGCTTGGTTAGTTCTACTGGTCTGCTTATATATGTTCAATAAGTTCTTTAGTATATTTAGTCTTTGGAGTGTTGTCAAGAATTATTGTTGTCATCAACAAATAAAGTTTCTGTATTCGTCGACTTACATTCTTGTTATTTTAGTTAGTATGCCTAGGTTTTACACAGAAGATTTCCTGCCAGGGTGAGATACTTTGATTTTACCCCCGCCTAAACGAACTTTTTCTCTTTTTTTCTTGCTACCGAGGCAGCTTATGGTTGGGTTTGGCTCGACACGTGACATTGTTGAGAGCTCTTGTAGGTTCGGAGTCGAGATTTCAAGGAGTAGATTTCCATATTATCCTTTAGTTATCTCTTCTCTTCTCCCTTCATCACAAGTTAACCCCTCCTCACTTTTGCTTCTAGTACATAGAGTTCTCATCCCTTTAAGCCCTGAATGCAGAGACTGGCCAGCTGGTGCTGCAGAATCAGAGGCTCAACAGTTGATTCATGACAATTCGCACCCAGGTGATGTGATTATCTATACAGATAGCACTTAAACGTTCTCCCAGCCTGGTAATCTGGTATTCTGGTAATCCTAGTTTCAGCTTCATAGCAAACGGGTCACCCCATAGTTGCTCCGCTCCTGTGCCACCGAAAAACACACGTAGCTCAGTGTCCCGCCATACACTCAACTCAGAAGCTGGGCGACGAAACTATATACTCCCAGTCTACAAATGGAGGAAAAATGCAACGGCCACCGTCTGGCAGAAAAGTGAAAAAAAAAATTTGCCATGGCTACTAAAAAAAAAAGGTGGCTGTGCCTAGCGTCCATTTTAACCTGACGCATTATATGAGGGTTAATAAACGGTCACCCCAGCAGTACCCTCATTATTAGCTGGGTAAGGGACTTAGGACATTACATCCACCTGCAGGCGTCGTCCCTACAACGACCTGCCTGCCTTCGTTAACGACTGTTCACCCAACAGCCATGCAGTGCTTTGGCACGAAGGAGACACCTGTTCTCCCAGCCACTCCTCTCTGGTCAAAGGAAAATTTTACTAAGTGCAAGGTTCAAAATGTCATCGCTCCGGAATCGTGGTATTAAAAAGTATTATGTTGGTAGGTTTTAAAAAATACAACCCCCCCCCCCCCCCCCCCCCCCCCCCAAAAAAAAAACACACACAGAGAAAAATTAGTAGAGGCATCTTTCGGATTTTTTTTTTCAATGCGACCTTTTACTGTGTGTTGCAAGCAAAGTGCGTGGGCATTCACAGTAAGCTCGGGGGAGAGGGGGGGGGGGTCAAGGCGATGAATTGCTGTTACAACTAGTAGCCTTACAATGGAAACTATAACAAGGGCATTAGCATGGCTTGGTACTCGAGAGTTCACAAACGTGTGCATACTTTGTGACTCGATGAATATGCTTTAACAATCCAGGCTGGTTTAATCAGGCAAGAATGGATTGCAACACTAAGCCCTTCGCGAATGGCTGCCCTAACCTTCATCTGTGTGCCAGGTAATGCAGGTGTTCAATAGAACGAGCGTGCAGATTGTCTTGCTGACACTGCGGTTGTTATGGCCAGTACGTCCAGTACGATGTTTTTAATGGTAAGCGCTACGCTGACGACGAGCACGCTAAAATACGTGAATACTTATCCCTATCTAGGCTGATGAAAAAAGGAGTGCATCATGGAGCTGCAAGAAATGAACATTTCCTGAAGGGGACAAAACGTTTCATTAACCAACACAGAACAGGCGCCATCAGTCGTCTTACACTTGAGGAGCTTTTGGGGAGGAGATCGGAGCGGCTATGGAGTACTCTGATGATAATCATCATTAATCACTAATCACTTGGACTTTTCAAAGTGTCACTACACTTTTTATGTAGAAGACATTTGTAAAATGAAGTACCTGACGTCATAAAAAAAAGTGTTTCACAGTCAGTGATAAAGCAATTAGTGGTTATCGTCTGCTGGAGTAATTCTTTGCTTTCCAAAACGGAATGGAGTTATCAGCGAAAGAAATAAATGAAAAAAAAAATACTTTACAAACACTGGATGTATCATTTTCGTCAACTGAGAGATTTATTAAACATGCTCAGCGTGCACACAGATCATAACAGCTTCTCCTCTGTTCATAATTATTTTATACAACTGCATATTGTCCACAAGATATGGGCTAAACAAGAGTCTGTGTGAAAGTGCGAAGTATGAACACCCGTGATCAGTGGCAGGCTACATGAACATGATGAGACATTTCACACGGGGATATCTTGCCACATCTGTTGCTGTCAGTTGGGAACATTGTACCTCTTTGTCAGTCTGCTCTCTTGTTGAAAGCTATATGCCACTTGTTAGTTTTCTGTTGCGATCAACGTTTTGAAATACGCTGGCCTCGGGTCCAAAACAAGTTGTATGATCACAAAACGCCGACTATCATGATGGGCTAAACGGAGTAATTCATAACAAGGAGGTTGGAGAATGAGATAAACAGTATCCAAAAACCATGAGTTGTTAACCCTTTGGCTCGGTAATATGAATAGCGCAACCGTTCGGCCTTGATTCCTTGATAGATACCGTAAATCTGGGAGAAATGTGGTTTTTCTGCCTACCCCTGGGCGTGAACCTGGACCACAAGGAGTTCGTCACCCGGTCGCCGCGAAGTCAGGTTTAACCTACAAGCCGGGCTCACACTGTTAGATAGCTAGATGTTATTCAATGGAAAAAAAAAAAGAAAGTAATGTATTCTGCAATTATTTATAACACAAGACAGGTAATAAGAAGAACTCAATAGCGTGAGCATGCACGGAAGAAGTCTACCCATCATCAGTAGGTGGTTTCCCTTTCAACAATTAGAAAATGACTCAGTTCCCGTCAGTCGTGAATCGGGTGTAGATGCTAGATTCATATTTTTAGAGACCACTCGGTGAGCGATGTTGGCAACATCACGCGGACCGCCTTTACTTCAAAAGACTTTACCTGGTACCAGTTTAAGGCTGGGTCGACCTGGGAACCAGTCATTAAAAAAAATTCCAACTCGATGCCAGTTCAAACCCAAAATCTTCGGGCCGGCAGGCGAAAGCTTAGCAAGACAGGAGTCAGTGTAATAACAGATCCCTTATGTAGGATGCAGTATGAACATATACAATCATAACCAGGTCTTCTCTTTCTAGAAAAAAAAGGCACTGGTTCGCACCACACAGTATCTACTAAAAGGTGTCGGTACGCACAACAAAGTGTCAATTACGTAGTACTGAAAAAAAAAAAGATGTCTAAGAAGATGCCACTACTGGGTATTATTGCACACCGTAAATAAAAAGCTCTGATCATAAAAGAATAAAGTTTGGAATTCGAACGTTTCAACAATCGAAAGATTTTGATTCCGAACAAAATTTTAAAGTTAATCATGCTTTGGAAATTGAACGCCGCTTTGGAAACCGAACGTCTGGCACGTTGCAGTCAAAAAGAGCATAAAAACTTCTTCAGGGGAGAAAGAGGGGAGAGTCGGAAGGATAATAACATCATTTTGTTTTTCTTTCAGCATTATTGGTGGTGGACAATTTGCGGTCTTTCTATCTGTCTTCTTTTACCTCACCAGGACATCACACAAGCGATATTAGCAAGAGCAAGAGAAGGCCTTCAAATAACGAAAAATTGCATCCCATAAAGGGATGACAAGGTGTTAATTTGCGGTGAGTACCGGTACCTTTTTAATGGGGCATGGTGACTACCTAAGCTGCCAGATTTTTCTCGTAAGCGCAATTAAAGAAATAAATAATAAACGGCCTTCGGCGTCCTGCCACATTAGGAAGCTTAGTGGTGACTAACGCTACCTTTTTTGTTCCAGAAAAAGCCCTTTAGTTAGTTACAACAACAAAAGAGGAATGTAATATACATCCATACAAGTTAACAACTATAATTAACAATGAAATGTAACAATAATGAAATAGGCAATACAAATACAAAACTCGAGAAGTCAGATTTGCTACTTAAAAGTACACAAAGTCATCAGTGTGGAAACACAAATAGACCATCACGTTCTAGAGAGAATGGAGGGACTAGGGGATCTGGCAGACACTCTAAACTCAAAGGAAATGCTTCATAGACAAGCAGACGAACTGCTTCTAGAATCTTGGATTGGAATCTGCGCTGGCTACTGTAGATGGAGCAGATCGCTTATGGAAATGTTACCATAGCTGTAATGTTGGTTCTTAACCCAAATGACTGACAGACTTACTGTCGTATAGCACCACCAGAACAGCACAACGAGCGATAAACATCCGGTGACACAAAGTGTCACAAATCGGATGATAATAACCCCGGCACAAGTCCCAGAAACCCCATTTAACCCGTAGGTTATAATTAGGGCCCTCGCTGACAGCCGGGGTGGGGCTTTAAAACAGAATAAAATAGTTTCCCACATTGTGACGGGGATTCAACAAAACTCTAAGCTCAAAAAAAGATAGATAAACGACGCATAGTTTTGATATGGCTGCCATGGATGTTTAAACAGATGCGCTCAAAGTGCAAAAAACATGTGTTGCTAAATGTGATATTAGGCGTTGTGCATTTACAGCGCCGCAAAAAACTTGTTTAACATGAAATGCTAGCGGGTATAGCATGTGAGAGCTGGTTTAAACAAAAAAAAAGTCGACAGTGCACTCACTTTGCAAAGTAGAAAATAAGGAGCCAACGAAGAGACGGAAAAAGGGGAGGGAGGGGGAATTTCCTAAAAAGAAAGCAGGAAAAGGAGCCGCACGGGATAGAGAATATCCAAATTGAAAATGAGTTTTATTTTCTATTGGAGGTTGAACTATAGCGCAGTGGCATCAAAGCAAAGAAGACACGGGAGAGCGGCACCTCAGTTCATTTACGCAAAATTTTCTAGACTGTAGGGCCACGAAAGGCGCGTCTTGTTTAGGTCAAAATAATAATAATGTGCTGAATGGCAACAAATAAGAGGTTTGAAATAACATGATTTGAATAAACAAAAATTTTTAATTAGAACTGCATACATGGTTGGGGAGGAGACTTTACAATTTTATTGTTGGGGTGAGGGAGAGGCCACTCAGGATCTCTAAGCCGTCAGGTTCCAACCCCTAAGCTGTGGCGCTGGATTAATGCCGGCGAGAGCCGGTCAGGACCAACCAAAATGGTTGTTATAGTTAAAGTAGTAGATCACCACACTATTTTAAATTGTGTATATCTTGGTAATCTTGGTTATCTTGGTAATCTTAGTTCCAGCCTCATAGCAAACGGGTCACCCCATAGTTGCTCCGCTCCTGTGCTAACGAAAAACATACAGAATGTTCATTACAGTCCCTTGTGGAAATATCGTCAGACTGCTGTCTCAGCATTTGCACTAGCATACACACGCATTAAAAGCATACGGTAGCCATCAGAAGTGCTAACACAAACAGTTTGACATTAGAAATGCAGTTCATCATCGACGGCAGCAGAAGTTACCAACACATCAGCAGCTGCACACGCGATCAATATTATTCATATAAGGGCACCACCAATATTGCGGCGACAGGCAACGCGCCATTTTCTGAATCGACAATTCACACCACCACGTTGGTCACAGTCGAAAAACATTCCAAATGAAATCCGCAGCTTACAGGGTCGCGCCATGCACTAAACTCAGAAGCGGGCGCGACGAAACTATGTACTTTAAGTCTACTGATGGATCCAAAATGCAACGGCCACCGTCTGGCAGAAGCAAAAAATTTGCCCTGACGCAAACAATGACCAAGCCCTGCGTCGATTTTGACAGGAACATTGTGTATATACTCGTACAAACGTCGTTACAGGCAATCGGCTGCTTAGTTGTTTTTCCAATATCTTAAATTCCCAGTGTCATTTTGGGGCACTTTTAAATAAACATATTTCTAAACCCCGACTTAACTGTTGTCGGGGGCCATAACATAACCTAACTGTTGAGAGGGGTTTCTAGAACTTGTGCCCGAGTGATTCTCGTCCAAATGGTGGCACCTTATGTCGCCGGGTGTTTATCGCTCGTCGCGGGGTTGAACATCAGTAAGTCCAATGTTCTGTAACCCCACCCCATGTCTTGCGGATGTCTATGAATGAGAAATTGTAAATGAAGTTTCATAATCCTGTCACAGTGGGATACTTTCTCGATTCTGTGAACAACACTTTTATTTTGTCTTGATGTGATCGGAAGGGAGTTTCCCCACAGTGTCTTCTTCTTCAGAAAACGTGAATCAGGATATCAGTAACTTTGATGAACGCTATTATTTAGTCCAAATTTTGAAGTCAGGCTGCAGGAAGTGGTCACTAAGGATGCCTGATCTTAGATGCCTGGCGTATTCTGTAAACGAAACTTTCATACTGTTTCCAGTTGGTCAGCTTATCTGCTGCTAAGCTAGTGTTGGGGATCCTCCATAGTTTAGACCTGGGTAGAATGATTTCATACAGTTGTTTGTTTCTGTGGACATCATAACTCCCAGTCAACCAAACTGACGTGGCCAAAATGATAGTGACGGACACAGTTCCAAATAGAATTACCACCAAACGCAAGTTACGATGTAGATAGTTGCGTATAATGTCATGTTCTTTTCTTGTATCGCCGTTGAATCTGTTCATTCTAAAAAATCTGAAATGGAAACAACGAAACATTAATTGTCTGTTTCAAGACATTAGCTATTTATTATTGGCGATACTATAATTTTAGTTCACCCTCTCTCTGGGAATCCTAGAGTTCCCAGGAAAAGTCGAATACCATAGGGGGTATGGGTAAGGGTTAGAGTTAGTCGATGCTCATTTCCCGCCATAACAGCCCTTTAATATTTGACTTTCCCTGGGAACTCTAGGACTCCCCGAGATGCGGTGAATTAAAATGAAACAACTTTATTGAATAAAAGGAGACAAACACTGTTCTTTGGCCACATAATGAGAAGAGAGACATTGGAGAACATCGTGACAACTGAAAAGATCAGTGGAAAGAGGGGTAGAGGCAGACCAAGAGAGATGATGCTGGATGGACTTAAATGATGGCATGGAGGGATATCATCAACCGAGCTGTTCCAGGCTACCAGAGGTCGTGATCTGTGGAGATATATGAGCGCCTACACCAACTGGCAGGGCACATGATGATGATAAACTTTATTGGCTGATGTAAGAAGTTTACTCTCGAGTATACCAGGTTTTACAATGCTGTGATTTTGTTTCGTTAATTGATAAAAACTTCACTACTGATGTTAAAAATCAGTCTGTACACAGCACACAGTATGATAAAGGACTACCATCAAGCCCTACTACGTAGCCGTCTGGGACCCCACTATACCCTTACGATAGAACGGGGTTTCTAGAATTTTGACCTGTAGGATTCTCATCCGAATAGTAATACTTTGCACTTTGGGTCACGCAGTGTCAATCGCTCAGTTGGGTGGTTGGTGGGGAGGGGGTGGGGGTTCAACGTCATTCATGTTACACAGTTGAAAAGAGAGTTACTGAATTGGGAGAGAGAGAGAGAGAGAGAGAGAGAGAGAGAGAGAGAGAGAGAAGGAGGGAGAGAGATGGGGGAGAGGGAGAGATTTCGGCCACATGAAAAGACATTCAACTCATACAGAATTCATACAGTGGGGATGGATGGGTGTTAAAGTCAAGCAAGCAATGGGTAGATATCAATACAATTAGGGGGATAACATCAAGATATGGATAAATATCCGTCTCATGACCAGAGAGAGAGAGAGAGAGAGAAAGAGCGGATAAGAGAGGGTAAATGGGCTAAGGAGGAGGGGCAGAGCCGTCTTAACAGCATTATGGGCCCCTCAGCAAACTGAGGGTTGGGGCCCCAACGACAACCACTCAGGGGAATGAAATGTAAATGGTTACTTCACAAACAGAGATTAGAATTTGGCCCCTGGGCAAGTGCCCAGATGTCCCATATGGTAAGACAGAGAGGGAAGGGGGAGGTTGTAGAGCCGTTGCAGTCAAACATCTTTTTGGAGCTGTACCAGGTTGATTGATGGAGAGTGACAAGTCTCTACACACTAACCTCACTCTGCAAGCTCACCGCGGGACCAGAACCACATGGTTACCAATTGTTTTCATGTCTTTGTTTTTGCCTTGATTAACTTAATCTGGAATCTCACAGTGTCTTATCAATCTCCACATGTGTTTTTAACCTCCCTTACTTTTTTTTTTTTTTCCAATTTCACAAACCCACAAAAGTTTTAAGCTTTTGTTTATACATGTCATATTTTTTATCTAACTTTCCTGTTGTCACGACATTCAATACTTTTTCTAATTTTCAGTGGTAATCCCAAAGAAGGTGGATTGTCTTATCTCCGAAGGGGTAACTAGTTTTCTCTGTGAGTAATTTCTTTCAAGACCGTTGAGTTCGTTTTATATCTGCCCATGGTGTTCTTGACATTCTTCTATAAAACCAGATCTCCGCAGCTTCCACATAATTGTTCACCAAGCTACATAACATATTAATATAATGTCAGATGACAGAGAAGTAAAAATTGTATACACAAGGGAGATGAATGGTCGTAGACCACGAGGCAGACCAAAAAGACGATCGAGAGATAATATCCAGACAGACCTGCAAACACTTGGTGTTACCAACTGGAAAGAGAAGGCCAACCAGTGAGATGAATGGAAGTGGGTGATATCTGCAGCAATGAACCTCAAGGGCTCGAAATGCTGAAGAAAAAGAAGCTACACAAATAATGAAACACTTATCCTCCTATGATGAACAATCATCAAGACCTCTAGAGAGGCTCGTTCTAGTCACGACATGCCTGGAAGTCTCTCTCTTTCTCTATTTTCTTTTACCCCACCAGGACATCACTCAAGCGATAAACACCCGATGACACAAAGTCCCACCATGTGGATGAGGATCACCTGTGGAGAGGTCCCAGAAACCGAGTTCAGCGATTAGACCATATTTATGGGAGAGGCTATATTGCGGCCCCTGGCAAGAGCCAGAGTAGGGCTTCAAATAAAGAAAAATTGTTTCCCTTGAAATGGATGACAGGTTTAACTCTCTTTCTCCGAAATGGCGTACTTTTATAGCCAATGCATCTTTAGTGTCTCGTGTCCCCGTTCGCGGAGGTTTGCCTCTACGTCGTTTTCCGTCAACTGTACCCTTCACCAACGTTTTCTCCAGGCCACTATGATGTTTAACATGGCCATATACATTAGCTTTTGGGACAGGATGTTGTTTATTAGCCAATTCTTCTTGATGCTCGGATCATGTAGGATGTCAGTGTTTTCTTCTTCTTTGTTGGTCGTATTTAGGCCCAAAAAGGGGGAGGGGTAAAAATTAAACTTTCTAGAGCGTCTCATATTTATGTATAAATACCTAATACCGCTACATACAGTTAAATCTAACAGTAAAAATTGTTCAAAGCAGTTCTGGCATCTATAGTACAGTTTCCTGCATTACTAACTTAATTTTCACGTGATTCTAGGCCAGACAACAAAGACCTGTAATTATCTTATATCGGGGTTATAAATAATACATCCATCTATTGATTTTAGCCCCGAAAATGAGGGATAAGTGGGCAAGGCGATGGGGTGGCGAGACAGTGAAAGGGAGAGAATAAGGTACAAGAATTGGCTATGTATGAGTTGCATGAGATATTTCTTTGTGCTGATTGTTCTATGACGTTTAAAGGGAAAGGGTGGGGTGGGGTGGGGGGGGGGGTGCTGTCCGAATATTTGGTTTGCTTTAATGCACCAGATGTTAATTATTGTTTATCTAATCGAACTTTAAAAAAAAATATTTACATCTACCCTCTACAGTAAAGGATCCTTTTCCACGCCTTTCAGGCGTATTGGGTATATAGTGTTAGACCTATATCTTATAGACTAACGGCACAAGATGGGTGATGTGGTTAGCATCGTGCCGGCCGCCTTTATTTCCCAGGACCGAACATGGTACCCACTCAGGGCTAGGTCGACTTGGGAGCCATGGTCATCTTTAAAAAAAGGCTGGCTCTGCCAAGGAGCGAACCCACGACCCTCTGATCCACAGGCTAGCCGCCAGCCCACGGCGACTTCCCATTGACCCTCTTTATCTAGAGACAATTTCATCATGGTCAAATTGTGGTAGGGTGGTTGTAAGTATACTTTGTGTCGGACATAAGGAGAGCACAAATATATACACAGTCTCACCCTACCTACAAACAAGAAGTACAGCCAGGAAGATGGATCGCAAAACAAAAGCCAGTTTAGGACTAAAAGAAAGGACCAGAATAGGCCTGAAAGATTTGGGTGGGAGGGGGTGGGAGGGGGGGGGGGGTTATGAAGCCCAGAGGGGGCCCATTAAGTAATAAATGCATTGCTTGTGTATTTGTTTCTTTATTTATATATACGACTCAAAAAGGATTACATAAAAATAAAGAATAAAGCAAATACATAACCAATTTATTAAATATTTTGCCCCTTGTATTCTGCAAAATTCTTGAAAAGAGACCACAAGCTGTAATTGAGCCCCAGCTAAGTAAGGCGCGACTAGGATTTCGGGAAAACATGGGATGCACAGATGTCATCTTTGCACTCGGACAGCTTATAGAGAAATCACCTGAATTAAATTGAAACACTATATTTTGCCTTCGTCGACCGAGAAAAAGCATTCGACAGAGTAAATAGAACAAACTATGGGAAATCGGGAAAAGTTACTGTGTGAACACGCATTTAATAAGTATACTGTGTTACTTTACACACACACACACACACACACACATATATATATATATATATATATATATATATATATATTATATATATATATATATATATATATATTCATATATATATATATATATTCATATATATTAGGGCTGTACCGAATAGTGATTTTCACTATTCGGCCGAATACGAATAGTGGGACCAACTATTCGGCCGAATATGAATACGAATAGTGTATCATCATCATCAGGTGCCTTGCCGACTGGTGTTGGCGATTTTGCCTCGCCACAATCTGCGATCTCCTGCAGCATGTATCAGTTCGTGTGCTGACACACCTCCATGACATGCAACAAGACTGTCAAGAATCTTCTCTCGTTGTCTTTTTCTATCTCTCCTTCCACAAATCTTTCCAGTTGGTCACCACATGTTCCATTTTCACTCTTCTTATAACATGGCCGAAAAATGATGACTGTCTCCTTCTGATATCTGCGATTAGTTGTCTTCGGGCTCCCGCCTCTTTCAAAACCTAGTGGTTGCTTTTTTTTAGGCTTTCCAAGGTATTTTAAGCATTGTTCTGTAAAACCACATCTCTGAGGCTTCAAAAAATTGTTTGGCCTGGCTACCGATTGTCTAGGACTCATAGCCATATGTTAAAACTGGATGTATGTAGCAAGCAAGACAAAGATATATTGCATAAGATGTTCTTTTTTTTTTAAATATAAAATGCAAAATATAATTATATAATTATATAAAGGCAAAAAGACTGTCCTATTTTTATTTTTATTTTAGTAATGCATCTTTCATCTGATTTTATCCATGTGCCAAATTCGCATTTAAATCATCGTTCGTTCAGGCGTTCGTTTGATGTAATTTGAATGCACCTCCATATTCTCGTTCGCAATATCTTCAATTTGATTTGGGAAAAGACACCCCGAAAGAACGAAAAAAGGCTCTATCTCTCTCTATCTATGTATCTCCCCTCTCTCTCTCTCTCTCTCTCTCTCTCTCTCTCTCTCTCTCTCTCTCACACACACACACACACACACACACACACACAGATACACTTTCAAGTTTCTTCATGCCTTCTTTAACACAACAGTAGCGTTGCCTAAATCTGTCGTAGCGGGAAAAACTGCCACCCGGTTGCGTGGTAACAGCGCCTGCTGACTCCTAGGCATTACAGCAGAGGTTCTAAAGCTGGGTGTGTATATCAGGGGTGCCGCGGCGAAAATCAAGAAAAGTCGGCTATAAATTGTGACATTATTAATGAGAGAGTTATTTCAGTCCATCGCAGTGTATGCAAAAATCACTATTCGTATTCGGCCCGACCGCCACTATTCGGCTGAATACCGAATAGCTATTAGGTCCATATATATTCTCACACTAGCCAGTTTGCAAATTTTTTTTAATCATTATTTCTTCTTCTTCTTCTTCTGCCTTTCTATCCCCCAATGGAGCATAGGCCCTCAACCAACTCACGCCAAGTCGTTCTATCCTTCGCCATTGCATGGAGCTCTCCCCATGTTCTCCCAATCTTTCTAACCTCGTTCTCCAGCTCTCTTCTCCATGTGTTTTTTGGCCTTCCTTTATTCCTATGCCCCTGTGGGTTCCAATGCAATGACATTCTAGTTATGATGTTCTCCTGTTTTCTCAGTGTGTGCCCTATCCAACGCCAGCGTCTTTTCCTCACTTCCTGATCCACTGGAGCCTGTTTAGTTCTCTCCCAAAGTTCTACATTAGTTATTCTATCATACCATTTTATTCCCTCTATTCTGCGCAGGCACCAGTTAATGAATGTCTGTAATTTATTAGTAATTGCCTTGGTTGTTCTCCATGTTTCCGCCCCATACAATAGTACTGATTTGACATTAGAATTAAAAAATTTTAGTTTAGTATTTCTTTTAATTTCTTTTTACCTCCACAAATTCCCTAGTGCTATGAAAGCCCCTCTTGCCTTTTGTATTCTTATTTTAATATCTCTGTCAGTTCCTCCATCTTTATCTACATTACTGCCTAAATAGGTGTACGACTCCACGTCTTGGAGTGGGGTGCCATTAAGAGAAACCACATTACTATTTGCCTGATTTATTCTCATTATCTTTGTCTTTCCTTTATGGATTTTCAGACCAAGCATTAAGTATATTTAATTTATCTTGCATCTGATTCCGTGAATGGGACAGAAGAGCAATATCATCAGCGAAGTCTAGATCATCAAGCTGTTTTGTAGGGGTCCACTGAATTCCATTCTTGGTGTTAGCAGTTACTGTTTTCATAGTCCAGTCTATAGCCAGTAAAAATAAGAGAGGCGACAAAAGACATCCCTGTCGCACACCTGTTTTTATTTCAAATGCATCTGTTAGCTCTCCCTCATTAAGAACTCGACATTTCATGTCTTTATATGTTGCCTTTACTAAGTTGATAATTTTCTGCAGGGAAAAGTATTCTAAATTCAGGAGAAACTATTTTGTTCTCAGGACACAAAGAGAAAAATTCACCACACAGTGAAGGAGTGGCCATGATGCTATCAAAAGAAGCAGACAGGGCACTAATAGAATGGGAAGCTGTGAGTCCCAGAATAATAAGAGCATCTTTTAGAACAGTAAAACAGAAGGTGAACATGTCGGTAATACAGTGTTATGCACCAACAAATGATAAAGATGCATCTGTTAAGGAAGAATTTTACATGCAGCTTCAAAATATTATAAATAATGAAAGAAAGGGCAACTTAAAATTTTTGATGGGTGTCTTGAATGCCAAGATAGGATCAGACAACACAGGTAATGAAGAAATTATGGGGAGACATGGTCTAGGAGTAATGAATGAAAATGGAGAATTGTTCACAAATTTTTGTGCAGGTAACCAGTATGTTATTGGTGGAAGTATTTTTCCCCATAAAAGTATACACATGGGAATCACTAGACCATAAGACAACTAATCAAATTGACCACATATGTATTAACAAAAAGTTTAGATCATCCCTTTACGATGTTAGGGCTTTCAGAGGTGCCGATGTATTTACTGACCATTTCCTGGTGGTAAGTAAAATCAAGTTGAAACTAAAAAGATATATAACATCTAATAATCATAGAAACCAATATAATGTAGGCTTTCTCAGAGATAAAGAAATTAAGGAACAGTTCTCAGTTACGGTCTCTAATAAGTACCAGGTGTTGCAGCAGTTAGCTGAAGATGTCAACACAGAAGTCTGCTGGGATCAGATCAAAGGAATCTGGAATGAATCTTGCGTAGAAGTTCTTGGCAAGAAAGAAAGGAAACATAAAGCATGGATAACACCAGAAACCATTAAACTGATTGAAGATAGGAAAAGTAAAAAGGCAGACTTAAACAATATCAAAACTAGAGCTGCTAAAGCTAGAGCTCAGGAGAAATACACAGAAGCCAACAAGGAAGTTAGGAGGCATATAAGGGCAGATAAAGTGAAATATCTAAATGATCTAGCACAAGAAGCAGAGACAGCAGCAGCAAAAGGAAACCTCAGAGAACTTTACAGTAACACAAGAAAATTAGTAGGTAAATATAGTCAGCCAACTGGATCAATCAAAAAATAGTCAAGGAAAGGTACTTACTAACACTAAAGATCAAATGGACAGATGGGTTGAATATTTTGAAATGCTTCTAAATAGACCAGGCCCAGAGGTTCCCCCAGATATCCAGCCTTTAGAAATGGAACTGGATATCAACTGTGAGATACCATCCAAAGAGGAAATTAGAAAAGCTATAAATCTTCTCAAGGAAGGAAAGGCGACAGGCCCAGATGGTATCCAAGCTGAAGCCATCAGGGCCAACATAAACACATCAACAGAATTGCTACACAGATTATTCAGTAAAGTCTGGGAGACCGAAGAAATACCAGCAGACTGGAGAGAAGGATTTCTTGTGAAACTGCCCAAAAAGGTGATCTACAGGAGTGTGTGAAAACTATAGAGGAATTATGTTGCTGTCAGTTCCTGGAAAAATATTAAGTAGAATTATTTTGGAAAGATTAAAAGATGCTATTGATAAAATGCTAAGAGATGAGCAGGCAGGTTTTCGGTCAAACAGATCCTGTACTGATCAGATAGCCACATTACGTATTATAATAGAGCAAAGCATTGAACTGAACTCACCACTTTACATTGGATTTATAGACTATGAAAAAGCATTTGACAGCATTGATAGGGAATCTCTCTAGAAATTCATGGGGCACTATGGAATCCAAGAAAAAAATTTTGACTTCATCACAAAGTTTAGTCGGCAAGTGCGGTACTCATTTTATGAGTTTGGTTTCATAATACTGACATACTAGGTTTCAATTTGACTGTGGGCGATTTCGTTGCATAAATATTTACTTATCAAAGTTAAAGTCGAAAGGATAGACTTTATTGCAACAGGTTTTATCCCATATGGCTCGATCTCTCTCCGGAAAACGGCTAGTCACCCCCCGAGAGTGTCGCACAAAGCACTAATTCCATAACTCCGGCGACGATCCGTAACAATTTTTAATTCTTAACTGAACAAGCAACCGTGAAACTTACCCATGAATTCAGAGCGCGAAGCAAACGGTTCTACTACTACGACAACGGCATGAGAGTCGAACAGTTCCAATGACAATGACAAACGACAAAGCAATGATAAACATATCAGTTTAAAATTGTCTAGTAAAACCACACATGTTGTGGTTGTAAACGATCTGCAACTAACTTAACCAGACGGCACATTAAATCGCTAAAGATCTCACTGTAACTTCTTGACAGTACATTGGCTTACCTTTCGAGTTCTGAATATTTTAAGTCCACTTGATTCATCCGAACAGGGATATACGTTTGAAGATCAATCAATCATTGCACAGGAAAATATACGACACAATTTCGATGATGACAGTTACAGTTACAAGTGTTGTTGAGTGTTGAGCTAAGAACTGACATCACATCACTCGGGACATTCTCATACCCGCTCCGTCCTAATCTTCAGCAGCCAGAAAAGAGTTCTAATTCCGATGGTGTCAGTAGCAGTTTGATTATATACGGTGTTGCTTTTCCTCTGAATGTAGAGTGTCGACCAGACCCCCTAGTTACTCTGAGCTGAACCATTCTCTCCATACTATAATGATCGATGCATGTCTCTGCATTGTTCTCTTACTCTCAAAGAGCCTTGGTCAAATTTAGCTTGGCATGCATAAATAGTTACAATGAAGAATGTTTCGCAACAGTTGAAGTGCCATTAGACGGAACCAACAATTGTTAGGCTCAGTGAATTAGATTGGTTTTCTTCTTCTTCTTCTTCTTCTTCTTCTTCTTCTTCTTCTTCTTCTTCTTCTTCTTCTTCTTCTTCTTCTTCTTCTTCTTCTTCTTCTTCTTCTTCTTCTTCTCCTTCTTATTCTTCTTCTTATTCTCCTTCTTCTTCTTCTTCTTCCTTCTTCTTTTTCTTCTTCTTCTTCTTCTTCCTCTTCTTCTTCTTCTTCTTCTCGTCTTCTTCTTCTTTTTCTTCTTCTTTTTTTTCTTCTTCTATCTTCTTCTTCTTCTTCTTGTTCTTGTTCTTGTTCTTGTTCTTCTTCTTCTTCTTCTTCTTCTTCTTCTTCTTCTTCTTCTTCTTCTTCTTTTCTTCTTCTTCTCTTCTTCTTCTTTTTTTTCTTTCTTCTTCTTTTCTTCTTCTTCTTGTTCTTGTTCTTGTTCTTGTTCTTCTTCTTTCTTCTTCTTCTTCTTCTTCTTCTTCTTCTTCTTCTTTTTTTCTTCTTCTTTCTTCTTCTTCTTCTTCTTCTTCTTCTCTTCTTCTCTTCTCTCTTCTTCTTCTTCTTCTTCTTCTTCTTCTTCTTCTTCTTCTTCTTATACTACTACTTCTTCTACTTCTTCTTCTTTCTCCTTCTTCCTCTCTCTTCTTCTTTCTTCTTCTTCTTCTTCTTCTTTTCTTCTTCTTCTTCTTCTTCTTCTTATACTACTACTTCTTCTACTTCTTCTTCTTTTCCTCCTTCTTCTTCTTCTTCTTATTCTTATTCTTTTACTCCTTCTTCTTCTTCTTCTTCTTCTTCTTCTTCTTCTTCTTGTTCTTGTTCTTGTTCTTGTTCTTGTTCTTGTTCTTGTTCTTCTTCTTCTTCTTCTTCTTCTTCTTCTTCTTCTTCTTCTTCTTCTTCTTCTTCTTCTTCTTCTTCTTATTCGCGTTTACTAGCTATAAAGGAAGTTCTGGTCGTTTGTCCACCTCTTGGACTATAGTCCTGTTCCAGAAACTGAGTATTGCACTCACATCTGATTTACAGATCTGACTTTATTGTATGCAGATTGTTGGTTCCTTGCCTCAGTCAGATGCACTCCGACTTTGAAGGAAGCCTCCAGTTACTCGACTCTTACGACATGCTTGTTTGGGAGGCAGTGGGTTTAGTCTTGTTTTCCCTCACAATGGGGCCCCGGAACCCACACGGGGAACTTAGAATAGTGAATGCATTTAACAATTCCATGGTCCTTGAGTAGTAGGACTCGATTTCCGCTGTGGGGATTTGTTTTAAACTGCTCTCATTGTTTTCGAACAGATGTACGAGAGTGACACTGTGGAAGAGATTGGAATCTCACCACGCAATATTCCTAAATACAACGAGGGCTCACTGTAGCCAACTTTTATTGTCGAGACGGCATACAATTTTATTTAACTCATTCAAAAAGTATTTAATGCTAATAAATTTAAAGAACGGAAGCCGCTGTGCTGCAACAGCTAGACGCGCGCCGGCGTATCCGAAAGTTAAACTCTGAACAGAGCCGGAACTTTTTGTGTGTGGTTTGTTTGTTATTTACATTGGCTCCCAGGTCTTAAACGTGTATTAGGTAAAAGCTCCTGGAAATAAAGGTGGTCGGTGTGATGCTGACCACATAATCCACCTAGCGAAGATTAATCCATAAAATAGCCCTATATGCCTACAATATCTGAAGGTGTGAAAGAGCCCTTTACTTCACTATATTTAAAGACCACGCATGATTGCACACTAGATTATTATTTGGCAGAAACTGAGTTTAAACTGTCCTTGAATTTACTAACATCACACATTTAATATGATCTTGGAGTCGGAAAAAGAAAAAAAGAAACATCGATTCCTAGACAACAGAGTATGGCAGATACGTACAGTTTAACTTACAGAATTGGTATGTTCAAATGTGCACACATAAACAAGCCTCCCGAAGCGACGTCTGTTGTAACGCGGGCAATTACCGTGTACGTGATACACCAAATGCAACAATAGCCCCTGGCCAATATTTAATTTATACGCCTCTATTCCACGTTTACTTTTGCCAGGCTGGCAGTTCAATGAAAAAGAAATTACCTTTGGGTTTAAGGATCACATGTGGCGATGGAGAAATGGAGCAGATAAAGAGCGGAGTCACTGGTAATGAAATTAAAATATATTACGTATTAGCGTTATAAGCTAGTTACTATTCTTTGGTAGTGTTCGTTTTTAAGATCAACACTACGTGGTTCAGGAGCGCCGAAATACCAGGGATCGGACCACGTCTCAATACCCCCACCCCCCCCCCCCCCCCCCCCCCCCCCCCCCCCCAAATATGTATAATGGAGTTAAGCGACCCACATAGCTATGTAGAGTTGAGTTGAATCAAGAACCTACATAAAACCACTCGGGCATTTCCATAAGCGCTCGTTCCCATCTTCAGCAGCGAGCTCAGTGTCCCAGTATCAGTGGTGCGAGTAGTAGTCCGATTAAATGTCCGTCTTGTCTTTCCTCTGAGCGCCGAGTATCAACTAGACCGCCTCACCCCCTCCCGCCCCCGACACTCCTTGCTGCATTACTCTCACCAGACTGATGATCCAGTTGCTGCTCCGAATTGTATACGTGATCCCATAAAGCTTTAACCACGTGTGCCTTATCATGTATCAGTATTCCACCAAGGTGTGCAAAGCCTGCCAATATGTCCGACTGTTAATTTTCAAATACACTGGCTTTACTTAAAACACAAAACTAATAAATATGTCAGAGACAAAACATACAAATGTGTGGGACATCTGAAGCCTCTCTTGGCAGTGGTCTGACTGACTGACTTTTTTAAAAGATCCAGAATATGCTACTCACCCATGACCTCGTAAATGAAGCATGATACTCTGCGCGCTGCATGCCTGTCCTTGGCATGCTTTCTGAGTCAGTTACAATCACGATCTCTGTGTCTATCGTGTTCTCTAGCTAGCGGAAAGCTGCAGTGACTGCCTCCGCCTCCATTCTTTGGCTAGTGTTATGATTTAAAATGTTAGGCTCTCCTGCACCAACCGTGGCCCATTATCTTTTGCTGAGAAGTCCCAGGCACTTCTTTTTCCTCTTGACAGTGAACCGTCTGTGTAAATAATCACATCACCCGAGCGAGCACTATACTGGATTAACTGCTGAATTTCCGCCTCCGTAGCACCTGCTGGCCATTCTCTGTATTCCTGGTTCAATGTGGTTATGATTCTACCCAAGTATGACTGTTACTCTGGCATTCTGACCCACCCCTCTGTCGCCTATTATTCTCCAGGATGCAAACATGTCGATCGTGTCCTCTGTCTGATCTATCCGTGACTTCCCTCTAATCAGCCTCTGACCCTTAACTGCGTCCAGCGCTTCTTGCAAAGGGTTATCTGTGTCTGCAGCTACTCTAAGGTGTGACTTCGCCTGCATCATCTTGAGACTACTTGCAACAGTCCTCAACTGAAGATGCATCGCTTACATACCACTGGTGTGTCTCTGGTACATCCCAGATCGATCCGCATAAGTGCGTACTGTATGCGCTATAGTTTAACCAGCTGACTATTTTAAGACAGTGATCA
>CAJHNH020000587.1:0-30000 GCA_905116865.2 Candidula unifasciata
GCTACCTCTCCCAGTTTTTTTGAGTGTTCTATACTTTAATACACAGCCAATTTGACACTGCAGCTGTTCATTAGATTCATAACAAATGATCTTCGATATGAGGTTGACATTACATAATAATTGTTTCCCCGAATTTATCTATGTGCTCACTATCTGTTTTACTGACCAACTCTTGACCGGCAGCAGTCCTCCTCACTTGATGTCCCCATAAACACGGGACAGTTCAGTGTCTCTACACTGGTATTGACGGTCTGATTACCATAAGACCAGGGTATGGTCAGACAGCTTGGTAGATTAGCTGTGGTGTTCTGCGTCCCACAGGTTTCGATCTGCAGATGATGATAACACTGTCATTACTGGTGTTGCTCTAAACGAATGAATGAAAGAATGAATTATTGAATGAATTAGGAATCTTTATCACTGCACTCGAGACATTCCCACATGTGCCCTGTCCCCTTCTTCAGTAACCAACGAATAATCCTCATGCTAATAGTACCAATAACGAACCTTTTCTCCCACGCCTTCAGGCATATTGGACATATAGGGCTAGATCTTTACTGTATAGATTAAAATGCACGCAGTGGATGATGTGGTCAACATCACACATGCTGCTTTTACTTCCGACGATTATACCTGGTACCCATTCAAGGCTTGGTCGACATGTGAGCCATTACATTTTTTTAAGAGAAAAAAACGTCCGGCTCTGTCAGGACCTGAACCCACGACCTTCCGATCCACATGCAGGTATCTAGCCGCTACACCACAGCGGCCCAATAGCTTGTGTAGCAACCTGGTTATGTTTGCATTTATTAATATGTTGATTTTTCTTAGAAGATCGTTTAGTGGCATAATGATTAGTTCCTGCTAAGATGTGGTCTGTGGTTAATACCAAATGCAGGACTATTTGTCGCCTAGTATGACTCTTGACACACTACTTATGTTACTGTATGTAAACTATGTTGTCATTAGATTCTTTATTATTCTCTTCGTAGATGTTGTTTTTACTAGTCCCCATAAACACTGCTTCCGGTAATCTCTGTACACTTTCTTCAATTAGTCTTTCTACAGACAGCTTCCAATATTCTTTGAAAACACTACTCACTGGAGTGTATGCACACACACACAGCTTCCATTATTCTTTGAATACACTACTCACTGTAGTGTATGCACACACTGCTTCCATTATTCCCCGTACACAATTGCCAGAAACCTGCTTACTGCTGTCAGGAAAAATGGCTCATTGGTAGCTCCATGATAGAAACGTCTATCCCTAAACACAACAAACGGAATCAGTAGAGATAGAAGATTATTATGGCCTGGAGAGAATGGGGCATCTGGGTGTAATCAGAGGGTCTGGCCGGCTCACTACGCTCAGATGAAAGGCAAGACGGACATATCACCAGAATGTGACCGGTACCATCAGTATTGGAACTCTGCGCTGGCTGCTGAAGATGAGGACGGAGCTGGCATGGGAATATCCTGAGTGCTGTTATGTTAAATCTTGACTCAACATAACTAAACAACACAACTAAACCAAAACCGTCAGTGTCTGCATACGCCGCTTTCATCAGTCCATCTACACAATGCTTCCATCATTTCGTGTAGAAACTGCTCCATTTGTTTCTTAACACGCTGATTCTATTAGTTTCCGTACACATTGCATGTATACGACTATGCACTTAAATCCACTGTCTGAAAAGAAAAACGATTACTATTTATAATGATAATGTTAAAATGCTGATACAGACGTTTAGTTATTCCTAACAAACTAAGACAATGAAGCTCAACGGATAGAAAGGAAAGATGTGTCCAAATAAAAACGAACGTTGCGCCCAATATTTACTGATGAATAAAACAACAATCTACAATCTTTGGGCATGTAATGAGAAGGAGAAAACTGGAGTACCAGGAGTGGAGTAGAGGCAAAAGAAGACACAAATAAGATGTACAGTCTGACATCATAACATAAAGGATCATATGTGTCAGAGTCGAATGAAAGTACACGAGACAGAAGATTGTAGGTAGGCATGCCTACCAACGCCAAACGACGTGGACGTTAAGAAGAAAACAACAGAAATCACACGCCACAACAAACGAATAAAACACATTTAACTCAGTCTGTGTTGTATTCATTTACTTGGTATCAGCTCGACTGTAGGCAGCACTGTTTTTGACAGACTTAAGATAATTTTCATCACTATAAACAACAGACATCCCTGAGTTCAGGTAAAAGTGCAAAGAAATCACGTGACATCGAAGTGTTTCCTTATGCGGTGTGTCTCATATGTTTTTGGTTGTTGTTGTTGTTGTTGTAATTAATTCAATTTACGTTGAAATAATGTGGGACATACTTGCAACTTGGTGACAAACTATGCAACTTAATCCTAACCCACGATGCTGCAGAAACATGATCTAGTTCCAGCACTGACCCCATTGTTTATTACAGTAGCGTCAACACATTTAACCTAGCCCAAGAGGAACTCTTGACTTTTGGATTGTGGTATCCACTGCGGAATGGTGCCCTCTCAGCAGCCTTTACTGTTTATTTTATGGGACTTAACTGCATACAATGCGATCCAACTATCCTGATGAACAGCAGTGGAAAAGTCATTTGTACAAGGTGCTATTATATGGTTGAAGCCAGTGTGAGGTTTACACGAGAGAATCATCTTTCATATTCACTCCAGGATTTTACAATTGTGCTTACAGTTTTAAGGAAACAAGTGCACCTGGAATTTCATTGTCGTGTAAAAAATATTCACAGCAACCACGTACTGTTTCTCCGTCTTATAAGAAAGGCTAATAGACGCACAACCCCTCTATGTTCATGAGAGAAACAGATCGCCCCGCTTACAAAGCAATTAATCAAGTAACAGAAAGTAACAGAAAAGCTTACAAAGCAGTACTTGTTCAACTTGGAACTAGAAGAAAAACTAGGCATGAACTAATCAAGAATCAACATACCTCTCGTCTGGCTTTTTGTTGATCTAAATTATCAAACCAGCTCTTATGTCTCGTTTATATGTTTGTTTTATATTTGTCATGTTACATTCCTGCGCATGGTTACATTCCCGCAAACACACGCAAGTAGGCGTGGTGACTCAAATAAAGGTAGTTAATTCCACAAGCACATTTCAATTTACTTACAAAATATTATAGAGCTATCGCAAGGGCTATTGGACTCGAAGTTCCCAGGTTGGACACTAGTGGATTCCAGCTGCAGTTAAAGGGCCCATGAATTGAACAAGTTAATGCAATCGTCATTTTTAAAAGAGAAACTAGTCACAAGATGGGTGCCGCTTCCGAATTTGTGTTGAGATAACGTGGGACATACTGTGAAACGCGGTGACAAACTATGCAACTTATCCCTATCCGACGATGCTGCAGAAACCTGATCTAGGGTCAGTGCCTAATATCGCATGACTATTATAATGTGGTACTGAAAATACAAGCAAGTATTTAGTGTCAAAGATAGTTTTGGCTGTGTTGTATTGAAGATAATCTTGCGTGTGTGGAATGCAAGATACTTTTGGTTGTGTTGAATAAAGATTGTGTTGATAACTAACAAGTATGATTGACAAATAAGGTGTCAGAATTACACCAGCGACGACTTGCCTTTATGCACAAATCTTGCTTTTGTTGGTCTGTGTAGTTGACTCCAGTCTTGACAAAATCCAGTGTCTTCAGCTTATCTTTACAGCACACAGGAGGCGGCTTCTTGTCACAGCACAGGAGCATGATAGCATGGTCTTCTTCGTTCTCCGCACTAGCACCTTGGGCAATATTGGTGATGGCGTCTTTGCTTAGCTGGTAATTAAATGGACAAGTAAATGTATGCAATCGATCTCCCAGATGCTGTCTCCACAATTAAGTTAGGCTGCAATGGATCTCCAACACACACACACACACACACATAGACGCACACACACATACTGTCTCTCTCTTATCTTGATGGTGCACTCTCCCAAACAGCTGTCAGACCATTTCTTGATGTTGTCCTCCCACTTGTATCGTTGTCTGCCGATTTCTTTCTAGCCTTCGACACTTTCCTCCAGGATTGTTTCAAAAAGAGGGTTATGTCTATTAATTTGACCGACAAATTTTTTAAATATTTTTCTCTTTTTTATTTCTTTTAGTAACTCTTTTCATTCACTGTCTCTCCATGCCTTTTGTATATATGCACATATAAAGAGATAAGGAGTGGCCAAACAGTTGTCAACAACATGCAACCATTCCAGATGAAAGAGAAAAGGCTAAAGAGAAGATGGGTGCAGGATGTGGCGGATGATCTCCAGATGAGTGTATCGGACGCGGGACATCTTGCTTGTGATAGAGAAGTTTCCCTGAGGGTTGTTTTGGGAGCAAGGTTCTGCAAAGGACATGCTACTGACTGATAGTATACTGTTGTTGTTGATACTAGTGTCGAAAGCCGCGTATGATGAAAACGTGGGTAAAAAATTTCTCATTGTTAAGCAGACGACAATAAGTACCATCAGTATGCAGACTCTTCGTTGGATGTTGAGGAAGGTGATTATATTAGCTTGTCCTTAATGATTTGATATCGAATCTTTACCCGTAAGCAGGTCTCCATGGCGCAGTGGTCAAGCTATTTGCCTGGTGCTCTAAAGTTGGTGGTTTCGTTTCACGGCTGCGCCCTTGAGTTCATGAGTGCTGTTTTTACGGAAATCTATCTGGATCGTCGCCGGAGCTACTGTGTTCAGGCTCTGTACAGTGCTCTCTTCCAGAATTGAAACTTGTCAAGTGGTATGTACACTCAATTCTGTTTAATGGTGCGGACACCAGACAATGAACAAGCAATTATACAGTTTAACCTAAACTCTGGATTTTTGGACATCGGGTAGAATCTGTCGTATTTAATGGGCTCGGAAAGAAGGGGGGGGGGGGCTGACATCAGTTAAATGCATGAGTTCAGAAGAGTCTGGGGATGAAAACAATGTTTTGAAAGAAGGCTTTAGAGAGAGAGAAAGGAACAAGTGCCATATTAAAATAAAACATACAATGCATACAAACCACAGTGCAGGCGACATTAAAGACAAGGGAGCAAGAGGCAGACATCGATGACAATGGAAGAATAGAAAAAAAGAGACAGACTAGCAGAAGCTTCTTAAAATATACTACGCACACAAGAGGAAGCAAGTTTTGGGAATATACTGCAGCCGGTCATATCTGTGAAGATAATTGTTGATTAATTAGATGGTAAATGGGTGGAGAAATATTTAGTCAAGAAAATAACACATAAAGGAAACTTGCATAGTTCTATTCATACCATCTATAACTCTAAAACTGCTTACCATTAGTGGTGAACTGATGTATGACAAGCTACAAGTTGTGAGGGCCATCTAGAAGCGAGTGAACTGTGCGGAAGCGCTAACAGATCATCATGGTCTGAAGAGAATTGCGCTGCCAGGTGATCTGGTTGATGCTCAACATCCAAGGGAAAGGCGTGACGGATATACAATCAGACAGTTACTGATGCCAGCGGAATTGAAACTCTTCGATTGCTGCTGAAGATGGGGACGGAGCGCTTATGGGAGTGTCCCGAGTGCTATGATGTTGATTCTTAGTTCAACATTCAACATAATCGGCATCAATACAATAACCAGTGAAGCTGATATGCTCCCCGGTATGGGTTCTGGTGCCACATTATGGGAAAAACAAGAGTAGACCTACTGCCTCTCAGACCAGCATGTCGTATGTGTCGACTAACTGGGAGCTTTCTTCGATATCGGAGTGCGTCTGCGACGAATCATCACAGCTTTCCACTGGAGTTTACAGCTGGTGAACGCCAAACTGAAGCTAATGTACAAGGTCAGTCTAGACAATATACATTTATTCCTCAATGTGAAAGGGACAGAGAATCATTGCATGGTTGCATTCGAAAAGCAATACAGAGAAGCTAGAAAGCTGGGGTGGTAATGCCCTTCTTTTTGGTTTAAATTCAAAACAAAAAACAAGTAAAAGACTGTGGTCTGTCATGTGCATTACATAATGCTATACCTATGGTCCGTCAGGTATATAATTCCAGACCTATGCTCCCTCAGGTATATAATACTATACCTATGGTCCGTCAGGTATATAATACTATACCTATGGTCCGTCAGGTATATAATACTATACCTATGGTCCGTCAGGTATATAATACTATACCTATGGTCCGTCAGGTATATAATACTATACCTATGGTCCGTCAGGTATAGAATACTATACCTATGGTCCGTCAGGTATATAATACTATACCTATAACCTTATAGACCAACTAACACTCTATGGGCGACGTGGTAAACATCACGCATGCCGTCTTTACTTCCCAGGATATTACCTCGAAGATATTTAAGGCATCATTAATCATGAGAACACCCTGAACAGATTAAAAAAGAGTAATGACGATGACTGGAAAGAAACTGACACTGGAAGAGAATTGATTGCCCACATCAGAAGGAGACAATCTACATTCTTTGGTTATGTGATGTGGAGATTAAAACTAGAGGTGGAGTAGGAAAGCGCAGAGGCTCTCTCTCTCTTTCTCTCTCTCTCTCTCGCTTTCTCTCTCTCTCTCTCTCTTTCTCTCTCTTTCTCTCTCTTAATTTACCCCACCAGGACATCACACCGAGCGATAACACCCAGTGACACAAAGTGTCACCATGTGGATGAGGATCACCCGTAGAGAGGTCCCAGAAATCCCTTTTAGCCGTTAGGCCTTATTTATTTCCAGGCTATATTCAGGGTCCCCGGCAAAAGCCAGGATGGGGCTTCGCATAACAAAAAATTTCATCCCACGTGAGGATGACTGTTACCCTTTCAGGCGGAGGGTAACAGAGAGAAAGAGAGAGAGAGGGGATACTGAACAATTTGATGTAATGACATGGAAGGTCGTCTTGTCAGAACTGATTACAAGTAAAAAAGGTTGTGGGTAGACATGACTACCAAAGCCACACGGCATGGACTATAGGAAAAAGAAGGGCTTAGAGATGTTGATCTTCTAATTATTAACTTACCCGTATAATCTTATCAGTAAATGGTGTCGTTATAACTTTCAGCATTTCTTTATTAGCTCCTTTGTCTTGTTTCAGGGGCAAAGAATTGACAATAGCTTCTGTCAAGTGAAATAGGTAACCTGAAGACAAAGTCAAATAGGGTAAAAAGATATTGTGTTTCAAGTGTGTGTTATTTCTGACATAATGTAGTGTGTCAAAGTAGCTTGCCTCAACCTGAATGACAAACTAGTTTTACGTAACTGTAAAGGTAAGCATATTGTAGGTACGGGTGCGACGTATTGTTTACACATTAACACTTGTCAGAACTTTTCGATCTGAGGAAACCCACTTTGTATTATCATGTGATTTCAGCTTTCGCCAAGCAAAGTATATATTTTTAAAGACGGTTTAATCCTTGCAAGAAAAAGTGACTTTTTTTTTAAAATATTTAAATTGCAAAGGAGCTAATAAAGACGATTCAAAAAAAAAAAAATAATTGACATGAGATTCCAATGAAGGCATGTCAATACAACAAGAAGATTTAAGACCCGAAACGAGGAAATCCGAAGGAAAATGGATGCAGCATCTCTAGATTTCACTAGAAGACAAGAAGTGAAATGGTTTGGTTATGTAACGTGGGTGTCAGCAGAGAGTATATCACCTGTAAAGATGTACAGACCAGGCGGGAAAGGAAGAAGAGGCCGATCATGTAAGCGATGAACAGAGGGAATGAGGGAGTCCCTGGGAATCCAAATTTACGAAGCACACAAAGGGGCTCTCTTCCGTAAATTATACTTCACCTCGACACCGCAAGGTACCAGAGTATCAAGTTGCGATGAGATGGAAACAAAAAGTTGTGTATCCCTTACAGGACGTTGCAGAAACAACCCCAGCAATTATTGGTTGTTTTAGTTTTACTAAGCAATTTAGCATGTAGTGGTTTGACATTGCTGGATCAACTCAAGGCGGTGGGCTCTGAAAACTTCCGCAGCTGGAATTGAATCAAGTGCTTCGGAAATACGAAGCGCGTCCGCAACGTCTAAGCCACATGCACCGACAATAAAGATATTATTAAACAGATTATTATCATGTAGCAGGTCCTTTGCAGAACGTCGCTCCCATCACGGTCTGCCTGAAAGAAACCCTGTCTCTCGCCAGCTCTCCCGCCTCATGTACTTTTATTTTCAAGGAGTCACTTATATTCTGTGCCCATCTTTGTATAGGTCGGCCCCTGCCTCTCCTTCCTGGTACCATGCCTTCCGCTATTATTTTTTTTCAACTTTCCAAGGCGCTTGAAATGACCAAAATAGTTCAGCTTTCAAGACAGAATGCTTTTTATTAGCTTATCTTTTACAGCGCCAGTATTTGCTCTCTTCTTTGTTTATGCTATTAAGTAAGCGGATAGTGTCGTAACAAAATTATTTGTATGTCCAGATAGCAGAGACAGAAGGAGCAGCATGATATATTGAGAAAGCTGAGCAGCACTGTTTTCTTGCTTAAGGACTAGGAGTCCACGACTCACATCCATATGTTGCTGCATGGAACATGCATGCTCTCAAAGTTTTTTAATTTCATTTTTTTTTTTTGTTGCTGGTACTTAACTATAGACAATTAATACTGTTTCATCTGTGTATGGCTATGTTCATTCCCCCTTTAACTTCTATTGAACAGTCTCTATTGCCGTTTATTATGGGAGCCTAGATACTCAAAGTATGTGACATGTTCAATGCCTTCAAAATTGCTTACGGGAACTTTATAAAAACTATTAAACTCGTCAGAATCATCATTTAAGAAGGCGCGAGAAACTATCACATGAACCAGCCAATAATATCATGTACTGTTGCCCCAGAAAATGTGATACTGAGATATACATGGCCACCATTCAACATGATACGAGCATAACTTACTGGGGAACACTTCAAGAGGTAGCTTAACTGTCACATTACGCAGTTGAAAATGTCATTACTATTACTCCGAAAAATCATGAAACTGAGATACATAGGGTCAACATTCAACATGATTCGAGAATAACTTACTGGTAATCACTTCAAGAGGTAACTGTCACATTAACGAGCTGAAAATGTCATTACTTTTACCACAGAAAATGTGATACTGAGATACATATGCTCAACATTCAACATGATATTAGCATAGTTTACTGGTGATAATTTTAAGACGTAGCATCACTATTACAGTATCCAAATTAACATATCATGTACTGTTGCCCCAGAAAATGTGATACGGAATACAAATGGCCAGGGCTTAATTTTTCCCTAAAAAAAAAAAAAACTACCAGTACTCACCATGAAATGTCTTTTAAAGGGTGTCGACACTCACCAGAATGTTTTTTTTACAGTAGCACTGTTAGATTGATGCTTACAAAAAAGGTCATGGTACTGCGCCGCTAGAGATTTTTTTTAAAAGGACCTGCATAGGATCAACATTTCACATGATACAAGCTTAACTTACCGGTGATCACTTCAAGAGGCAGCAAGACTATCACAGTTAACCAGTTGAACATATCATGTACTGTTGCCCCAGCAAATGCTCGCCTGAACTCTCCCTTGTCGCTCATCTGACCTAGTGCCACAATAGTGTTGGTAACAGACGTCCCGATGTTGGCACCCATTAAAATGGGTATGGCTGATTTGATGTCAAGAACTAGGTAAGAAGAAAATGTAGATAAAATATGTTGTATAAAAAGAAGCTTGTGTACAGATATGTAATAAAAACTGAGTGTCAATGTCTGGACGCATTTTTTTTTCTTGTTTCAAAGCCCCACCCTTGCTGTTAAAATAACATTACCTATGGGTTAAACAGGGTTTCTGGGACTTGTCCCAGGGTGATCCTCTTCTAAACAAACGGTGGCACTTTTTATCACCGGGTGTTTAACGCTGTGTGGTGTCCTGGTGGGGTATATCAATCAATTAATCGAAGCTTGTATAAGATTGCAGAAAACGGCTGATCTGTGTGAATAATGAGTTATGAGCTTGGTTATCTTTATGGCACTCTGCATACGTCCATAAGTACTCAGATTCTCCCATCAAACAAATACATCAGATTCCAGCTGTTTATAGTGCCAGTCCTATGCTGGTTAGCAAGACTTTCTCTACGTCCAGTGCACGATTCTTAACAGTAATGTAAACACGCTGCACTCCGATGCGTGCAGGGTCTTCTTGGCCTCCCCTGGAGTGGTCGCGGGGTTCTTAGATTCTTCCAGTGATGCGTGTGTGTGTGTATGTTCTTCGCACTAAAAATGCGTTTATGTGTCCAGCTTGAATATTACCAATGGTCAACAGTAATAATGAAATTCCTTGAAATCATAATTCATTAATCTGAACAAGACAGGGATAGAATGCACCAAAAGTGTATTCACAGGTTCAGTTCTGAAAATAGCTGCGAAATGGAATAAGTGCAAAATTAAATCCCCAAAATGCAATATCGAGCAAATCATGCCATTCGTTCTCAATCTCACTCTCGGCGAAAATTAGACTGCATAACAAATCACAGATCATAAAATCACAGCTATAGATCAAAAATCACAGCTATAGATCATCAAATCACAGCTATAGATCATCAAATCATGGCTATAGATCATCAAATCACAGCTATAGATCATCAAATTACAGCTATAGATCATCAAATTACAGCTATAGATCATCAAATCACAGCTATAGATCATAAAATTGCAGCTATAGATCATAAAATTACAGCTATAGATCATCAAATCACAGCTATAGATCATCAAATGACAGTTCTTGATCATCAAATCAGAGCTATAAATCATCAAATCACAGCTATGGATCATCAAATCACAGCTATAGCTTATCAAATAATAGTAATAGTAATAGTGGATCCGGTTAAAATGGACGCTAGACAGCGGCGCTGTGTCGGAGCGGAGGCAAATTTTTTGCTTCTGCCGGACGGTGGCCGAAGTATTTTTGCGTCATTTGTAGACTGGATATAGTTTCGTCGCCCAGCTTCTGAGTTGAATGCATGGCGTGACCCTGTGAGCTGCGGATTGCATTTGGAATGTTTTTTCGACTGTGACCAACGTGGTGTGAATTGTAGATTCAGAAAAATGCCGGTCGTCAATGTTGGCGGTGCCCGTGTGTGATTACAATTGATCGCGTGGGAAACTGCTGATCTGTTGGCGACAAGTTCTGCTATCATCAATGATGAACTGCATTTCTAATGTTGGACTGTTTGTGTTAGCACTTCGGATGGCTACCATATGCTTTAATACGAGTGTATGCTAGATATGCTGAGACAGCAGTCTGTCAATCTTTCAACAAGGGACTGTGATAAACATTCTGGGTGTTTTTCGCTGGCACAGGAGCAGAGCAAAGATGGGGCGACCCGTTTGCTATGAAGCTGAAACTAAGACTACCAGACTACCAGACTACCAGACTATCAAATAATAGTATGAAGCTTCAAATCACAGCTATAGATCCACGGATCACAACTATAGACATCAAGTCACAACTGCAGGTCATTACATCTACCTTGGAACTTGATAAGAAGCAGCAATGCTGGTTTTCAAGAGATTGGCCATCAAAAATATCCATCATATGCACGATCTAAGAACTCCTGCTTACCCAGACATACGTGCGAATACTGATTGAGTGTGTATGTGTGTGAGTGTGTGTCTTAGTGTGTGCGTATGTGTGTGTATGTGTCTGAGTGTGTGTGTATGTGTGTGTCATAGAGAGAGAGAGAGAGAGAGAGAGAGAGAGAGAGAAAGGGAAAGGGGAGAGGGGAGGAGGAATTCTGAACTAAAAAGGATAAAAATTAGCGCTCTCAAGTCGATCCCGATCTTTAAATACACTAAACTGTGAATTGTTGCATGTCATGGAGGTGCGTCGGCACATGAACTGATACATGCTGCAAGAGATCGTGGATTATGGAGAGGCATGATCGCCCACGCCAGTCGGCAAGGCACCTGATGATGATGAGACTGAGAATTGTTTTAGTGTATAGACAATATCTGTTTCTTCAACTGCGTCCCCTTCTAAAAGAGCGGTTGGCACGATGTATTGTAGTTAACAGCCAGGCTTGGATATATTCACTTTTAGGTCTACACATTTGATTTCAGCAAATCGCTAATAAGTCCCCTTTAACGACATGTTTGTTAGCGGGCAATGGATCGGTACTTTTCTTTCACCCAAAACGGATCCTTCTCTTCTCTCTCTCTCTCTCTCTCTCTCTCTCTCTCTCTCTCTCTCTCTCTCTCTCTCTCTCTCTTTCTCTCTCTCTCTCTCTCTCTCTCTCTCTCTCTCTCTCTCTCTCTCTCTCATGTTGTACCCCACCAGGACATCACACATAAACACCCGGTGGCTAAGTCGTTGCGAGTCCGACTCGTAATCCAACGTACCGCGATCGAAACCTGCGTGGGCTGCGTGGATTGTTATCGTGGTATGGGACGTCGCAGGTCGACCCAGCCTCAATTAGGTACCAGGATGGGCTGTCCTGGGAAAGTAAAGACAGCCGGCGTAATGCTGACCACATTACCCACCGAGTGCTGATGGTCTGTAAAAATATGGGCGCTCTTCCTATATGCCCGATACGCCTAAAGGCGTGAAAGGGATCTTTACTTTTACTTTACTTTTACTATATTCAGGGCTCCTGGACTTAGCCAGGGTTGGGTTTCAAATAACGAAAAATTGCATTCCACATTGGGACGAATAGTAACCCCAAAAAATTTATCCTCGAAACCCATACTCGTATATTGCTACATTACTGAACACGATATGGAGGAGCAAAATCAACATTACAGTTAACACCAATATTTACAAATTACTTGGATTCTCTACTTTCTTATACGGATGTTACAGTTGGACTCTCGCTGTGGAAATGGAAAGGAGGATTCAGGCTTTCGGATGTAAATGTTATGGACGCATTTTACGAATTAGTTATTTAGAACACAAAACTAACAAATATGTCAGAAACAAAAGGTACAAATTTGCATGACATTAAAAGCCTCTCCTGGCAGTTGTGAAACGTCGCAAGCCTAACTGGTTTGGGCATGTTGTGAGTCATGATTAGCTCTTTACGGACGTTTAGCCAGTATATTGGCGATTAAGTCTAACTCTTAAAGACGTATCGCCAGTATACTGGATCAAGATAGAAACACTCTTATTTTCTTCCGTTTGTAGGGAAAACGAACTTTTATGAACAAGTTTTTGGACAATTAGGATTAACAACAGGAAGTCCTTTCGTTTGCGTCATTCATTTTCTGATTTAAAAAAAAAATATTTAGATAAGATACAATTTTTACTTGATTTTTCTATACTAAATGATGAGGGAAAAGGTCGAGAACTGTTCACGCTGCTCTATCGTTGATGAATCTCTGCCAGATGATGAAAACAGTCTTGATATTATTACTGATATTTAAGTGACAAATCTACTAGCGATAATTTAGTTTAGGATATGAAAATGTCACAAAATTATTTTAATCAGATCAATGTTTCGATCAGCTGTTTTATTTTCGATTTTCGGTTGTTTTGAAAATGAAGTGTCATACAAAAATAATCATAACATCCAAAAGTGTTTAAATTATTGTTTCAAATAAAGACTACCTAATACATAATTGAACAGAAAAGGCATGTGCATTCTTAGAACTGGATAGCAGTGTCGGTGTAGCAAGTTAAAAAAAAAAAGGTAAGCACACTATTTGTTATGTCAATAATTTTCAAAAACATCCCTGAACGTTGCGTAATTTTAAAAAAAATTGTGTTGTTATACTGACATTTAAATAGGTTAGATTTATTCTGCATTCATTTGTCTTTAATTTGATATATTATATGTCCCAACATAGCCAATACCTTTTATTCAGGGAGGTTTTAGCTTTGTCGTCTTGCAGTAAAAAAATTCCGCTAAATATTAATGCCGTCAAAACCCCAGAAAAAAAATATGGTCCTGAAAGAGATTGCAAAGACTACTTCAAAGAACACTGGTGGGGCGGGGGATGCGGGGTCGGGGTGGGGGGGGGGGGTTTAGTCGAAGAAGAGGAGGGAAAAGATCGTGATAATGACAATATCAAGAAATGGCGAGGACTACGTTATACTACCCTTATTTATCAAGCGGAAGACAGAGAAATATGGCTGGTTTGTGTATTAGCGCTTCCAACGATACATCCCCACGACCAAAACGAGTCAAGGGTTATGTTATGTTATTGCTACAAAGTTCGAGCACCTATTTAAAGTGTTGGATCTGTTTCAAACTTTGATCTTTTATCTTTACCGTGAATGTTTGATGTTCTCTTGCTAAATAAATGACTTCTGTTTTTGTTTGTTTTGTTTTGTTTTCTTCCAGTTTTCATTTACATAATATAGTTTGAGGGGGTTCTCGTGAAGCTGGTTTATTATTACCACTCTGCCATGCCCCGAAATATACACATCAAGTCAAACATGTATACTTACTGCCAGCTCCGACCATGCTGACAACAATACTGGTAGACGTGGAGGAACTCTGGACAAGCACAGTCACCAGAACTCCTATCATCAAACCAGCGACTGGGTTGGTCAGGATATCACTCTGTTGGAAGACTTTCCCTGCTGCCTCGCCTGGAAATGTACACGAGAAAGGGGCAACTATAGACTACAGAACAACAGAGAAACACTGCACCAATAAACCTGATATAGTTGTTGCAAAGACCTGGTATTAGAAAAAACCAGAGAGGTTTATGGACATGCAAGAGCCATCCTAAGATCAGAACCCGTACTCACTACAACCCATTCAACAAAAATTGAAGAAATTCTTTGTGAGTCACTAAAACTACCGAAAAATTAGTGTAAATAGATTATTAGGGAAAGTGGTATAAAGTTACAGAAAAACTAGATTTAAACCAGGAAAATTGCACAAGGTCCGTCTGCGTTGAAGGATTGCGCGATTAAAAAAAAGAACTTATTCAGCGTACACAATTGTTCCGCTGGCACGTTACCATTTTTCAAAATGATAGTGTTGTATTGTGCTATTGGGATGCATGAGACTCACAGTCCATGTCGATGGCGAGTGTCACTAGCAAGAAAGACCCCGCACGAACTTATGGAAATACCTGGAGTGCTGTGCTGCTGGTTGTTTAACGCCTCTGAGATGTCTAATCTAGAAATTTCATTTAAAGAAATGCGTGGTCAAATAGAATGTATCAAAGTCATGTCAAATACTTCTCTGGGGGCAGGGATTTATTACGGTACGCAGTTCCGGCAAGTTATAATTGCATCATTTTATTCTTCACTACTGTAATAGACACTTTGTCGGGCGTACCTGCACCTTGTAAAATGATGATAAATTAGTTGCGTATCCTTTACAGGGTGTTGCAGAACCTACGCCATAATTGTTTGGATGTTGTGGTTTTTTTAACGCAAATTTCACTTACAGTAGTTCGCCATTGCTCACTGAAGGGTCAGCTGTCGGTACCATTGTCGAAACCAACGTAAGACGGTATGATGCCAAATCGCCTGAAGTTGGAACGTCGACTAAATGCTGATACGACTATATATTTAAAAAAGCAGAGAACTATAGACAAGACAGTAAAGTAAACGATCCCTTTTCAGAGTCTTGAGGCGTATTGGGCATATAGGGCTAGACCTATATTTTATAGATCAATTAGCACTGGTTGTGTGATGGGGCCAACATAATGCCGGCCAGCTTTACTTCTCAAGACTTTATCTGGCACTCATTTAAGGTTGAGTGGACCTGGGAATCATGGTCAGATTAAAAAAAAAAGGTCAGTTCTGTTACTGTTTGAACCCACGACCTTCGTATCCACAGACGTATGTCTAGCCACTACAACAGTGCCGCTCTAGGCAAGACAAAAACTAAACTAATACGCAGAAATTAGACAATCAGAAAATTTGAAATGCAGCAGTTTTTGGATCCTCTGAACAAATTTGCATCCCTTCATTGTTTTAAGCAAATGATGTGGCTCTTCATGCTGTTTGCAAAAAAAGCTGTGTTTGCACAGAACGTTTGCACAGAACCGTCTAGGATAATTATAACTCTGGGTACAGTGTATATCTTTGAACAATCTACAGGGTTAAATCCATTTCAAATACAATGCTAAGATTACTTTGTGAAGTCTTCTTTGGGTCAAGCTAACCTAGCTCCTTTTTAGTTAAGAGCAAAGAATTTGACAGATTATGTTTTGTTTTAGGGATCTTTTTCTTCTTCTTTTTCTTCTTCTTCTTCTTCTTCTTCTTCTTCTTCTTCTTCTTCTTCTTCTTCTTCTTCTTCTTCTTCTTCTTCTTCTTCTGCTTCTTCTTCTGTTTTTTCTTCTTTTTCTCCTTCTTATTCTTTCTTCTTCTTATTCTTCTTTTTCTTTTTTTTCTTCTCCTTCTTTTTTTCTTTTTTTTTCTTCTCTTCTTCTTTCTTCTTTTTCTTTCTTCTTTCTTTCTTCTCTCTTTTATTTTCTTCTTCTTCTTCTTTTTCTTCTTCTTCTTCTTCTTCTTCTTCTTCTTCTTCTTCTTCTTCTTCTTCTTCTTCTTCTTCTTCTTCTTCTTCTTCTTCTTCTTCTTCTTCTTCTTCTTCTTCTAAATTGCTGGGAAGTAAAGGTGGCATTGCGGTGTTGACCGCAGCGCCCACTGAGTAATGTTTGGTCCCTAAAATATTAATCTAGCACAGCAGTTCTCAACCTGTCGGTCGCGACCCCTTTTTGGGTCGAACGATCATTTCACAGGGTTTACCTAAGACCACTGGAAAACACAGATTTCCTGAAGTTATGAAGTAGCAACGAAAATAATTTATGAGGATCTGTATTAAACGGTCGTCGTATTAGCACGTTGGAGAACCACCGATTTAGCACAATATGCCCAATACACATAAAGGCGTGGAAAAGGATCCCTCACTAACTTTAGCAACGAAAGTAGCGCACAAAAATATGACCACAAATATAGCCGGGACTGTTGGCAGCTTCGGCTAGCTAGCAGCAGGTTAAACGTTGTTAAGTTAAAAAAAAATTTTTTTTCGCTCAAAAAGAATTGGAATTGGAAATCCTTCACTTTTACTTTACTAGTTTTACAGACATGCGGTATGTAGTAAAGCACTCTTACCACCGAGAAGTCTGAAGGCAGAACTCAGGAAGTCCAGGGAACATATGAACATGTACAGGCAGCCGAAAACTAATATAATCTTGACAGTGTAGCTGATTGTGCGCAGTATTTTTTGCTTCTTAGTCAGTTCTGAAACGGAGAGATGCATAACATGTAGTTAGTCCAATAAAATTGTAAAAGGTATAGTAAACGAGGGAGTTGCCGTGGCGGATCGGCTAGACGCTCGGCAGTGGATCGAAAGGTCGTAGATTCGCTCGCTGGCAGAGTCGAAATTTTTGTTCTCTAAAATTAGGCTCCCAGGTCGACCCAGCCTTAAGTAGGTACCAATTAAAGTCCTAGGAAGTAATTGCGAGCGGGGTGATGCTGACCAAATCACTCATCTTGTGTCTATGGGTTTATAAAATATAGGTCTAGCCCTATATGCCCAAAGGCGTGGAAAATGGTCCTTTTTTTACTTTTATTTCATAGTAAACGACCTCCATTCGTAGCACGAGGCCAATGGGACACATGTAACTTCATGGACCTTTTTCAGGCCCTTTTCCTTCTTTCTTTTTTTTTTTAGACCAATCATCACTTTGGGTGATGTGGTCAAATTATCAACCTGACCATGTTTACTTCCTGGTACTTTTTGTGTGTGGTTGTGTGGACCTGGGAGACAAGGACAATTCTTTAAAAAAAGCTATACTCAATTTAGATTCGAACACAAATCTCTCGAGCTGTCAAGGAAGTGTCGAGCCATTCAATAACCCCTTGCTCTCCGAGTATATCAAATCAGACTTCCGGTCAAATGGACGCTAGGTACGGTCACTGTTGTAAGCCGTGGCAAATTTTTTTGCTTCTGTCAGATGGTGACCGGTGTATTTTTGCTCCATTTGTAGACTGAAAGGATAGTTTCGTCCCCCAGCTTCTGAGTTGAGTGCATGACGTGACACTGTGAGCTGAGGATTTCATTTTGAATGTTTTTCTACTTTGACCAACGTGGTGGCATGAACTGTAGATTCAGAAAATGGCGCGATGTCTGTTGTCGCAATAGTGGTGGGGCCATTATGCGATTAAAATTGATCGCGTGTGCAACTGCTGATCTGTTCGTGACTTCTACTACCATCAATGATGAACTGCATTTCTAATGTCAGACTGTTTGTGTTAGCACTTCGGATGGCTACCGTATGCTTTTAATGCGTGTGTATGCTAGTGCATATGCACAGACAGCAGTTTGTCAATCTTTCCACAAGAGCTTGGGATAAACATTCTGTTTGTTTTTCGTTGGCACAGGAGCCGAGCAACTATGGGGTTACCCGTTGGCTATGAAGCTGAAACTAAGATTACCAGATTACCAGATTACCTGCTTACCAGATTATCAGATTACCAGATTACCAGATTATCAGATTACCAGCTTACCAACTTACCGCATTACCAGATTACCAGATTACTAGATTACCAAACTAGACTCATATTTTTTAGACCCGTCGGCCCTCTAATAGGGATGTGGCTGACATCTCGCTGATCGCCTTTATTTCCCTCCAGATTTCCTGGTACTCCTTTGAGTTGAGTTGATTCAAGAACCGATATCACAGCACTCGGCGCATTCCTATAAGCGCTCCGTCCCCATCTTCGGCAGCCAGCACAGAGTTCCAAAACCATTTTTTTTAGCGGCATTATGATTATATGCTTGTCTTGGCATTCTTCTGAGGGTCGAGTATCGGCTAAATCCACTCGTTCCCTAGTACTCATTTTATCATCATCATCATCAGGTGTCTTGCCGACTGGCGTGGGCGATCATGCCTCTCCATAATCTGCGATCTCCTGCAGCATGTATCAGTTCGTGTGCCGATACACCTCCATGCCATGCAACAAGACTGTCAAGCATCTTCTCTCGTTGTCTTTCTCTATCCCTCCTTTCACAGATCTTTCTAGTGGTCACAACATGTTCTACTTTCCCTCTTCTCATAACATGGCCCAATAATGATGACTGTCTCCTTCTGATGTCTGTGATGAGTTGTCTTCTGGCTCCCGGCTCTTCCAAAACCTCTTGGTTGCTCTTTTTGGCTGTCCAATGGATTCTAAGAATTCTTCTGTAAAACCACATCTCTGAGGCCTCTAAAAATTGTTTGGAATGCCTATCGATTGTCCAGGATTCACAGCCATATGTTAAAACTGGATGTGTGTAGCAATCAAGAATTCTTTTTCTAACTCTTAATGACAGGGATATATTGCACAAGATGTTTTTCATTTTATAAAATGCAGTTTTTGCCTTTCCAATTCTGTTTCTCATTTCAGTTTTGCATCTTCCATCTGATGTTATCCATGTGCCCAGATACTTAGATTTCTGTACTTGTCCTAAAATAACACCACTGACTTTTATTACACATTTAGGAATAATTTGTTTCTTTCATACTACCATTACTTCTGTCTTCCCATTATTTAAACTGATGCCCATTCTTCCACTTTCTAACACCATAATGTCTATCATTTTATATTGTTCCAAAAAAAAAAGAAACGCATAGTTACTGAAAGGAACACACACTTTTTTGACATTCTGCATCATTGTAATGCAGTAAGCGAAATTACTCAAATTTCACACAAGAATACATTAGGGTTCCACCAATCAATTGACACCTTTTATTGCATCTGGGTCATGTTAGCTTTTAAGCGTAGGCCTTTCCCTTTAGTCTGGTGTGTGGCCTCCTCTTGTGTGGATCAGTCACTGGCATCTACTGGGCATGGATGCGATCAGATGTCTGATGTGGGCCTGTGGGATGGCTGCTCACTCATCCTGGAGTGCCTGAAACAGATCACGACCATTGGCTGGAGCAACGTTTCGGCGACAAACACGTCTTTGTAGCTCATCCCACAGGTGCTCAATCGGATTCATGTCTGCAGACAGATATGGCCAGGGAAATGTTTGAATGTTATTGGCAGCCAGAAACTGAGTGGTCAGCTGTGCAGAATAACGTCTGGCCATTGCCCTGTTGAAAACGCTATCTGTCGGCATACCAAAATTGAAAGACATGTGATCGAAAAATTTCATTGACGTATCGTTGCGCATTCAAGCGTCCTTGTAACTGATTATTCCCCATACCATTACACCTTCACCACCTCGCAGCAGAGCTTCATCAACACAACTTTGGGTTAAACCCTAATTTCGTCTACGGTAGGCCCTACGCCGTCTATCATGACGCTGCAACAAAAAGAAAGATTCGTCACTGAACCAGACACGTCTCTACTGATTGTCACTTGCCCAGAGACGATGTTGGTTGGCCCAAAGAAGTAGATTTTGGCGGTGGCGACGCGTATGGACAAGTCCTCGGTGTGGTCGTCGAGCCCAAAGTTCAACATCATGCAGTCTGTTCCGAACAGTTTGATAAGACACATGACGTCCTGGAGGCAATGCCTTGTGCAGTTGAAGAAGTTGTTGTAAACCTGTCTCTGAGCTGACGAAGCCAAATCAAGCGATGTTCCCCTGCTGTTGTCACACTGGTTCGCCCACTGCGATGACGGTCTTCAGCTATACCGGTGGCTTGGAATCGGTGCCAAAGTCGACTGATGATACTCTGATGCACGTTTATATGCCTGGCAACATTACTTTGACTTGCCCCTGTCTGCAGTCGGCCAGTAGCAATATTCCTTAAATCTATCGATAGAGGCGCCATTCGTGACATCGTGAAAATTAACTGATCGTTTTGGTGTAGCGTTATCCTTTTATATGACTGCAATTGAGTAGGCAGTGAATAGTGTTCACCGCAAATTGTATTACTTTCTCGTGCACGCAGCGTGAGCTATGCTCACAAATATAGTCTTAAACTTAATTGACCACTGCGTTCTAACGATTTAAAAACCCAGTTCACGCATACATGTCCACTTGACACGGTAAACAACCTTTGTAAGTCTGTTTTTCACATACCTGAGTACGATATTTTATTTACAAACTAATTTTTTTTTTTTTTAAAGCACCATTGGATAATTTTGGGCTGAGGGGCGTTCAGCTTGATTATACATTTTCTAGAGGAAAACTTCAAGATTACAAATCCTTGTTTAAGTAACTAATATGAATATTATGCGGAATGACACACAAATACAGTAAAATCTCGTCAACACGAATACAATTTTGGTCCCATCTGTGATGCATTATCTTTAGTTCCCTGTTGGAACAATTGTTTTTACACGAATTCTTGATCTTTTGCTCCCTTGGAATTCGCAACAAGGTTTTACTCGTAATAATAAATTTAAACCTCTTTGAAATGAACTCGCTTAAGACGAGCAATCGAGTAACACAGACACAGTTGTGGTCTTATCAGAGATATTTTACTCATAATGTATCTATTTGTCCGCAGTACGCACGAATTAAATGTTTTAAACGAAATATTCATATTCCGTTAAATTCGCTTTTACGAGGTTTTACTGTATATTTGAAATAATAGGAAATGCATAAACAGATATTTACAATTAATTAGAATGTTTATACATGGGGGGGGGGGGGGGTTGCGGCTCGGTGGGCTTAGAAGCTATCGAATGTGGTTAACAATTTCATGATCCTTGAGGGCTGTGGTACGAGAGAAACAAATCCGTTTTCGTCGTTTTCGGACAATGGTACGAGAGTGGCACCGTGGAAGAGACTGAAGCCTTACCGGGTAATATTCCCAAAAATCAACAGTAGTACACTGTAAACAATCTTCATTGTGGAGACGGCACAGAAGCTAACATGAAGAAGGGAAGAAAAAGGTGGGGGGGGGGGGGATGGCTTTCGCACCTACATTTTAAAGGGAATGAGAGGGGGTGGGGGAGGTCAGATATATTTATTTGAGGAAGGGGAGAGGCTGGAGATGCTTGAGTCCCTCAGGTTCCGCAGCCCGTGCTGGTTAGGCCTGCGGGCCGAAAGTTTTTGAAAACCCCCTATATCCTTTAAAATCACGAACTTACCATCCCAGGGGGTGTAGCTCACGTTCACACTGGTGACTTTCCACGGATCTTTATCTTCTTTCCAGGCTGAGCTCAACTTCCTTCTGTTTGGAAGTTTTCTTGTCAGCTGACGTGTCATTCTTGCTGGCATTGTGTATGTTATTCCCATTAGTATACCCATTTTTCACCTAAGAAAATAATACATTTATATATATATATATATCAGAAGTAATAAATAAGACAATGTCATACTTTCTGTGCAAGGTAACCCTTTTACAGAAATGTCACGCAGACGTGAGTGCGGCATCGTATGTTATGATGACGAGTTCTCCTTCTTTGTTTACTTCTCAACAGTTGATACTGTAAAGTTAATGAAGTAACAATATTCCTGGCTACCAATAAAATATGCAAATGCTCGGTTCGAATATTATATTCAGAGTAAATGTTCCTCTACTCCTCTTCCCGCTGTTAATACTGCTACAGCTGCTGTTGCCGCTGCTGCTACCACATTACATTAGGAGTAAATTTTCCTTTCCTATTTTTGCTACTTTTAGAACTGCTACTGCTGTTGCACTAAATTTAAAGTGAATTTTCTTCTCCACCTGTTCCTACTATTAGTACTGCTACTGATGCTGCTACTGCTGCTGCTGCTGCTGCTGCTGCTGCTGCTACTACTACAGCTTATGCTGCTGCTACTGCTACTACTACTACTACTACTACTACTACTACTACTACTACTACTACTACTACTACTACTACTACAAGCAGTTGTGGTAGCGGCAACTTCAGGAGTTATAGAAGGTCGTGGGTTCAAATCCGCATCTATTGGGTCGAGCCGGTCTAAAGTTAGTTTCAGGAACTGTCCTGGGAAGTAAAGCTGAAGGGCGTGAGTTAGCCTTATCCCCTTCAAGTTCCGATTTATATGTAACAAAAATGTGTGTGTCCCATTCCCATGTATGTATAAAGTAATAAATTATCATTTTCATGAAAACTAGTATTCCTTTAATCCGTCCAATGTGTTATTATTATTTTTTTAACTTTTTATTAATTTCATGTGTATGTTTATTATGTATGTTTATATGAACGCAACTTTTGCGTTAGATTTTAACACTACTTTCTAAATTAGGGCCCCAAACGACAGTCGGAGTGAACTTCAAAATAACGAACAAAATGAGTCCCATATTGGGCCGAGGATTATTCTGATATGCTGCTAATATTTCTGCTTAAACGACCCCCAAAAGGCATTGCCACATGTACTGTGTTTTTGGAGTCTTCTTCCTTCGTTCGTTTCAAATACATTATCTAAATATGCAATGCTGTTTCCAGTATGAACTTTACTGTCTTTTGTAATTCACCTAGCGGTCTGTCAAGTTTGGCCTCTACCAGTGTCTCTTAGCCAGAAGTTTTGCCTGGAAATGTTGTATTTAGGACAGTCTTGTGATCTGTTGTTTCGGGTGCTGGTTCATAAGTGCACATGGCTGACTCGCCAAACATAGAATGTGTGTACAAGTGGCTGCGTTCAGAGTGAAGTGTTAATTCTTTGCATATTCTGGGTGACTTAATAATAGATAGGATGGTCATTTCACATCCTGGGCATCTTGCCCACCTAGACAATTCCTGGAAAGTTAAACAAGCAATGCGGATATTTCCCAGAGCCGGAGTCGTTTGTGAAATACTACTTTTCACAAATGGAGAATGGTCCCGGACACATACCTAAGTAAACAAGTCAGCAGGCCGGCTAGTGGCAAATGTAATCTTGCGACAGAAGTTGTGGCATGCATGTCAAATGTTAAACAGATATAAGAGTATACTTAGCATTCAGGGTAATGTATCTCCTTGGTACACAGTAAGTTCTTCTTCGTTTTCTTCTTCTTCTTCTCTTCTTCTTCAATTTCTTATCAATATTATTACTATTATTCGTATTCCTTCTTAAGCGTTTGTCACTAAAAGGACGGTTAATATCTGGGGGTTTTTTTTTGGTTTTTTTTTTTTTTTGTTCATATCTACATTGTGATTCTGCGACAACACATCCGATTTCAACAAATCCCTAATCATTAGCCTTTTACGACATGTTTACTGAGGGAAGCAGTGGGTCTGTTATCTATTGTCCAAATTTGGGGTCCAGAAACCCACACAGTGAGAATTGTAAGTGTGTATGTAATTAAACGTAAAGGATTCTATGTCAAGACTCCTCTGGCGTTTAATGCTAGACTGATTTACTAGGCTGTATTCGGTTGGTGTTATGGGCAAAATGAGACCGGTGGCCTTTACTCCCCAGGACATTACATGATACCCATTTCCATCATGGTCTCCTTCTCAACCAGTGACAGTTTTTAAGGGCAATAAAAAATACCCTCTTCTGTGACAATCGAACCCAAGAATGATGGTTTACTAGACTCTAACAATGCCTCTGGAGATCATGTATTATTATTTTTTTCCCCGGATAACTTACGGTTCATGGGTCGAGGTTTTGGGACATTTGGGAAGCTTTTTAATCCTCATAACATAGCTATTCTCTTCAAAACATAATGCGTTTTCTTCTTCTTAAAGTTCATGCTGTCTGGCGTTTTGTGGTCATTTCGATCCACGACCTTCTGTGATTTTACTGATGCCCCCCCCCCCCCCCCCCACCCCCCCCCCCCCCCCCCCCCCGAAAAAATGAACCTTAAGGGTAATGTTACCAAGATAGTCTGGGATTTCTTGGAACAAACAGTTCATATTTAATATTTGTAGACTGTCACATATAATCATGTGTTTGATAGTGTTCAATCTGTAAGAAATTACTTGTTGACGCTGATGTCACTTGACCAGAGACCACAGATTGGAGTTAGAACTTGAGAAGAGAAGTGTTGGTTGCGTTAATTCCCGTGTCAGTTCCGATGCCTTTTTTTATAGGGCGGAGAATAGACCCAATCCCCTACAGCAAGCATGTCGTAACTGGCGACTAAAGCAATTTGGCAGAAACTCGGATATGTTGAACAAAAATGCAAAGATGTCGCAGCTTAGCTGTTAACAACCACGCAACTTATTAACAGCCTTTTTAAGATCAAACGCAGAAAAAGGCCATGTAGCTTGAAAAGAGAATACTGCGTGTTAAACCTGACAGCCATTGCCAATCTTGTGCTGATGTTCACTTTTACTGCGACTATCTGGAATAATCAGCTAATATTTTGGTTGGGGAACTCTGCTCCAGTTGGAAATAAAAAGCAAATGATAAGAAGCAGCTGGAAAAGAAGAAAAAACAACAAGAAGACGACGAACAAGAACAATGAGAACAAGAATAACAAGAATAAGTGCAACAGGAACATTATATTTGCAAAATATTTATATTTATCTTGAGTCTAGTACCAGAATATCGCTGCCTGTAAATATCTCTCCCGTGTTTGTTTTGAACGCAGTGAAGGTTAATTGTCGTTCTCCCCGCCGACTGCTCTCTTCAACAAGTGACACGAGATATTATAAGCATTGATTTAATAAATTCATGCATTCAGTTATGTTATCTGACCCAGCATTAATGTTCACAGTCCTGACAAGGTTGTCTACACAGGATTATTGTCAACAATATGTTATCTAGAATTGGGAAGCGGGGCTACATTTGCATTTTAAGACTGAATCAAGGTTGGCAGCTGGCACGGTTTTTGGTGTTTTAACATCATGTACACTTTCTTAGCATCATGACGATCGCTGAGTACATTCGATTGAGACGTACATTCTCGGAAATTTGACATATTTTGAGATCATGACTTTTGCAATTTGAAGTTGAATGTTATCAATGGACATTAGGAGCCTAAGGAAAGGTAAAGTTAAAGTTGAGGTGATCGATTTCACTGCACCAAATAATCCCAAATAGCTGGGTCTCTTTTTCGCAGAACGGCAAGACGCCTGAAGATGGTGTCGCTCAAAAAAAAAAAAAAAAACACAGTAGCAACAATTCCTAGAGCCTCTGTAAAAAATGCTTTTTTTAACTTAAATGACGCGTTCCTGAAACGAACCCACAAGCTTTGAAACGCCAGGCGAACAGCTAAACCATTTCGCCACATAGACACCCTTTTGGATCCCATGACACAGTATCAGCAAACAAACTAAAGTAACACTGTGGGAACATACATCAATTACTGCGGTAACATGCAAATACGAGTCATGAACTATTTAGCAACCATTCATTTCATGTCGGCATTGTGGCTTAGGCGTTGCGAACGCGCTTCGTAATACTGGGGTGAGGGGTTCAATCACAGCTGCGGGCGATTTGTTTTGCGTTGGTTTTGACAGTGGTACCGAGAGCTGACCGTTAAGTAAGCAATGGCAAACTATTGAACGTAAAATATTTCTAGAAAACGAAATCAGCAAAAAAAAAAATGCTGGGGTTGGCTTTGCAACGTCCTGTAAAGAATGCACAACTAACTTATTATTATTAATTTCATCGTTCAAGTTTGATCCTCTCGTAGTTCGCTGATCAAGACTTTTGTCGACACGTTCGCTTACATTTCATGTGTGTGTTTTCTAGTTTCTTCTGTTAAGCTTTATAGTCATTGGATTCGTCGACAGATTGATTCGTCCCTTGTTCTGCTGCCTAAAGGGTTAACATTCCATCCTGAAATCAAATAAAGTGGACATAACTATTGGTGTAGCGAGATCAGGTGGTACTCGGTGTGGAAAAGTTCCTGTCACCCCTGTGGCATTGCAAGATCAAGTGGTGCCGGTTCAGAAATTTTTCTGTCACACACACACATGCACACACACACACACACATGCATACATATATAAACAAACACACACATTGTGTAATGTTAAAAACACATATTTTTGCAATGTTGCCACCCACTCCCAGTGATGACACCCGGTGGGAACCACAACCTCTGCACGCCACTTGCTACGCTCCTTGACATAACACAATAAAGACGTCTTGAGCAAACAAATAAAAAACACCCGAGACAGGTGATTTAGTCAAGAATCACTTTTCTACAGCTGTAATGACACTGTCATTCTACAAAGCACGGGATTTGACTATGATGATTTGCATATTGTTTATTGTGTTTTTCCATGCACTGAAACATATGTCATAAAAGCCGACTATTTAGGGATGTTACCGTCGACACCGGAGTGCATCTCTGCCTAAGAAGCATGGAACAAACCGTTTGCATTATTAATAAGCCAGACCGGTGAAAAATGGATGTGCATGTAAGACTCAAGTTCTGGAACACGACTAAATTCCAGAAGTGGTCGAATAACCAGAACATTCTGCCTGAGTTAACAGCTGGTCAACGTGAATAAGAAGATACAGTCACATACGATCCTACTGTTCACAATGTTGCAGTATTTTTCTCAACCACATTTTCCGTTTTATAATTTTTACTTTATCATCTTTGACACCTGTGTGGATGGTTTACGGTGGCGTTTTAAGACTAAACGATATCCCCCCTCCCCCCTCACTCTTCCAAAAGGATCCACAAAGCACGGCAATTCATAGCTGCAACGACAACAGCAACAAGCAGAAAACTAGGAAACAGCTGGACTAGCCAAACGAAGGACGGAGTCCAGAATGGAACTTGAAATCTTCAGATTATAAAGCAAAAGTCCCAACCACTTCGCAAAAGACGCAATTTTAAACATCTGAAATGAGCTGAAATATATATTATCATGACAAACTCATCAGAGACTTACTTGTCCGTTTTGGTGGACATCATCGTATTTCCCATCTCTGTATTTTCCATCTCTGTATTTCTCATCATCGTTACAGAATGCTTTGTTCTCCATGGCATACCTTTAGACAGAAATGCCCTTGTTTACATCCATGGCATATCAACATTTGACAGAAAACATAGACCCTGATTTTATTTATTAATATACTATAGAGCAATAATATATTTATACATATATATATACATATATACATATATATATATATCATGAGAAACAATAAATGACTGGTGAAATGGAGATATGTCATATCGTTTGTCAATGTCACAAGATGTTAAAGGCAAAGCCTACAGTTCAAGGGCGTATAGACAGACAATTACGGACGACGATTAATGTCACTGAAGTTCTGACTGTTTAATTAGACGTAATATAAGTGCTAATCACTGTCAGTATTTTCTACAGAGTATCATTATCATCAAGTGTCATGTGGATACTCGTAGCCGTTTCATGGTTTGACTTTTCCACCACGATCATTGGAAAAAGTGATCAGGTCTGTGTTCTTGTCCCATCTAAGCCACGGGGCTAATACATGCAGAAATGTGTGCCCTTATTTACCTCTTGGGTAGCTGGCATGAATGTCTTAGATTCGAATCCGCATTGATTAGGATTTCATTTCATTGTCTTTGGTTCCCAAGTCAAATCTAACCTACAAGTGCTCGGACGTAAAGGCAGCCGGCGTGATGTTGACCACATCATCCCTCAAATACTGCGATTGGCTTATAAACGTGTGAATCTAGCTTCAGTTTGTTAACTTTTTCTTCTCCTTGCCGATTTCCCGTCAAGTAAGTCAGTTGTCGCCAACTGTCGTAGAGCGGTTAATTCCTTCTCATAACATGTCCACTAAATACTGCTCGTCTACGTTTTCTTCTTCTTCTTCTTCTTCTTCTTCTTCTTCTTCTTCTTCTTCTTCTTCTTCTTCTTCTTCTTCTTCTTCTTCTTCTTCTTCTTCTTCTTCTTTTCTTGTTCTTTTTGTTCTCCTTCTTCTTCTTCTTCTTTTATGTGTTTACCGGCTGTTAACTGCAGCGAAATGTTTTAGTTGTTCATTCACTTCTGGACTTTAGTCTTGCTCTAGAACCTGAGTTTTACATGATACCTATTTCACAAATCGTGTTGGTATGAAAAAATGATGGTTGCTTGCCTCTCATGCAGATGCATTCCGATTTTAAAGTAAATATCCCTTATTAGTCGGCTTTTTTTTTTGTCCCCCCTCCCCTCACCCTTTTCCTCCCCCCCCCCCACCTTGTCCCTCACATTAGTGTCCCCGTACTCATACAGGGTGTCTACGTTTAGTTTCTTTTTTTTTTTTTACGATTTTTATTTACATCTGAACGGACTAAGCTTATGTATTATCTAGCAGTCCATGACTTTCTTCACATTACACACCATTAGACTCCCAATTCCCCAGCCTTTGTGTGTAATGGCCATGTTTCCCTCCTACCTAGCAACACAGTGTATGTGGAAGTATCACACTTTATTATTATTTTTTTTTAATACCCAGAAGCCATGAGTTGTAAACCTTTGGCTCGGTATTATGAATATCGCAACCCTTCGGTCTTGATTCCATGATAGGTACCGTAAATCTGGGCTTTTTGCCTACCCCCGGGAGTGAACCCGGACCACAAGGAGTTCGTCACCCGCGCAGTCTGGTTTAGCCAACTATGCTAGAGAGCCGGACACACTATTTGATTAAATAAACACATTCATTACTTCAGCGTTCGACAGTTGGAGGTTGCGCAAACAGGCTCCGGGAATTCGGTTTTAAAAAAAACAATCACAAAAACAAAAGTCGGTGTCTGTGGTTTAAGGTTGCGAAGACGCTTTGTGGTTAGATTGGACCCACACGCATTTTTATTTCCACGGTCTGTCACCGACCAGGCGACCCGGGTTCAAATCTGAACGGTGAAGGAAATATTTTTCAAAAACCTTGGCTCCTGAGTAGAAATTTTTAGAATTTTCATTTGTTAATAGATTGCCGTAACTGAAAAAAAAAAACTATGACATTCCCCGAAAATAATCCCTAGTGCATTATTTTATGTGAACTCGACTCTTCAAGTAGGCAAAATTCTTTAAAATCTCTTAAATATATTTGACTAACATCCTTTTTCGTGTAAACAGGTTATTGTTTGCCTGTGGAGTCCAGGATTTAATACACGACATGTGAACCATAAGAATATATATTATTCTGTATTTACAGACGTTGGTTGACACGTGTTTAGAACTGCGCATTCATTATTAAGTTTTACATTGCTTGAAGAAAAAGAAAGTCACCCATCCGTGATCTGCTAGGTTCCTGGATTGAAGTCTACTTGACAGATTTAACTACGCCTAGGCGGTGGGATTTACATCTACTCTAACATGACATT
>CAJHNH020000587.1:37500-45000 GCA_905116865.2 Candidula unifasciata
TTTTTTTTTTGGGGGGGGGGGGGGGGGGGGTTCTATTATTATTATTCTTCTATCTCTTCTTCTTCCTCTTCTTGTTCTTCTTCTTCTTCTTCTTCTTCTTCTTCTTCTTCTTCTTCTTCTTCTTCTTCTTCTTCTTCTTCTTCTTCTTCGTCGTCGTCTTCTTCTTTTTAATATTCTTTTTCTGCTGCTGCTGTTGCTGCTATTGCTTCCACTGCTGCTACTACTGTTATATTGGTGATTGTTATCTGCGCAACTGTGATCATATGTTTAATTTAGCATCTAACACTGTCTTTGGCTTTTGATAAAAAAAAATATACCCTTCAATATTGTAGGCCTCTGAAAACTTGTCCTAGTTTTTTTCATAAAAGTTACTACCTCCATTATATTAAACGTGTTACAATAACCTTACAGAGAGGTGGTCTATATTTCCATGTCTATAATCTCACCGTAGGATGTTCTACACCAGCGATGAAATGCTAAACAATGTAATTCTAAAGTAGTTATATGTGCGATTCCACGTGCTCTGAATCCGCCTATATTCACAGCAAGCAATGTCTTCGTTTGAAAACCACCTGTCGAGAACTGCATGCCTCTTAGTTCTAGCTCGAGTCAGTTAATTCGTCCATAGCATTCACAGACATTTGCCTAACTTGATGGTAGTGTAAGCATATAGTTGAAATCCTAAGTACCGTGCAGTCAGATGTAATAGTAAGTGATTGTTAAGATCGGGCTGTTCTCCTTTGTCCCCTAGTGGTAAGGGCATACGTCAGTGTATGCAACATGTAACCGAGAAAGGGCGTAAAATGATAAAGGAACAGAGACTAATACATAGGTGCGTGGTTTTAAAGCCTTTGTTCTAAGGTATGATGTGTGACGAAAAACTAACGTCACGGCACTCACTACAAGCAAATAAACATTCAGTCTCTCCCAGTATACATCACAGGTTGTTATTGGTGACTGTCTCTTTCAGATGTGGGAAAATAGATTGACTGCGATTCTAACAAGCATGTCGCAAAAAGGGTCTAATTAAGGGTTTGCAAAATCAGATGTCCTGGAACGACAGAATTAGATATGGCAGGAAAGCTGTAAACCACGACATGCCAACCAAAAGGAGAAGAAAAAAGAGTAATCACAATAAGGAAATCTGGCTTCATTAACTAGCTACTCCCACTTCTTTTAATATTTTCTTCTTCTTCTTCTTCTTCTTCTTCTTCTTCTTCTTCTTCTTCTTCTTCTTCTTCTTCTTCTTCTTCTTCTTCTTCTTATTCTTCTTCTTCTTCTTTTTCCTTCTTTTTCTACTTCCTCCTCTTTTTCTTCCTCTCCTCCTTCTTTTTCTTCTTCTTTTTCTACGTTTTTTTTCTTCGTCTTCTTCTTCCTCCTCTTTTTCTTCCTCTCCTCCTTCTTCTTCTCCTCCTCTTCTTCTTTTTCTTCTTCTTCTTCGTCTTTTCCTCCCCTCCTCCCTCTCATCGTCTTCCTTCTTTTTCAGCATCATGTTCCTCTTCTTCTTCTTCTTCCCCAGCTTTATCTTCTCTTCCATCAGCTTTTTTTTAAAAACTTGATAGTATGTCTACTGCGATTTACAGCTCGGCTGCCATATCCACGCCTGTAGTACATAAACTATCTGATAGAAGTCAGTCGATATTAATTGCCTTTTACGACACGTGTGACATTAGCCTCGGTTTTTATTCTCTCTTCCCTATCCCAGTATAGTTGCAGTATTCAGACAGTTGTTTAGCCTCTTTCAAATCACGGTTTTTGTGCTATTTTTCGCTGTTGTGGTGCCCCACCCCTATCCACCCATTCTGGATTTGCTACCAAACTTTGTGGTACTAACAGTGTGATCGCCGTTTGAGGCAAACGATTACTAAGGCACTGTTTGTCAATTACGTGGGTACAATAAAAGTGAAGATTTCTAAATCAAAAGAAATTAGCTACGTAAATAACCCCCCCCCCCCTTCCCCTCCCCACCCCCCTTTTTTTCCTTCTCCCAACACTCATTATTTGTGTTTTGTTATTGGCACAATTCCTTCCCCTTATGTGTCACCACGCCTACTGCAATCACCAGAAAGCTGTTTGCATTGTAATGTTCAAAGCATGAAAACCGCCCTGTAATCAAAACAAGGATCCGTAAGTTGAGAGGTGATGATTAATAAATTATAATCTGAATCCAAGACTGTGTGTTTTCATTATAGACACATTTTGACCTATATTCTAACCAACGCTGCAAGAGTTCTAGGGTCACAAAACCAACTCTGCCCTGACCTGAACTCAGGACAAGACTTTGTGGGTATGGTCACTTTTAACTCATTCAGTCCCAAAGAGCGCATCACGTGTGACTGTATTTACTCATATAAACCAGACACAACAATATTATGCTAGTACATTTTATGTTTTGAGACGGTATAGTCAAAAACCCAACAACACAAAGGTCTCCTACAAGAGCTGTGTATTTAGCTCCTTGTGGATGTAGTATACCCATGGGTTTGCTACTGTCAGTAGTTATTGCCTCATGAGGGCATCGGCTATGACTTTCTGGGACTTAAAGAGTTAAAAGTCGTACGCAGGTTTAACAATTTGTAAGTCAGTAACCGTTGAGTGCAAATTGCTTAAATTTTGCATGCAAACTGTTAATAATGACGTCTTTCTAGAAAAATAATTACAATGTCTGGTTTTTATTCTGCCTAATTTGTGGTAAATAAAAAAAAATGATAAAAATCAGACATTAATTCAAAGCATACAATTAGCACGTGTACAGTAAACAGTGATCTTGGCAAAATAACACAATGAACGCATTTTATTGATAATCCGTAAGAAAATCAGGCATTCTTATGTCTAGGGGATACCCCATGTACTGTCATAATGCTTGCTGGTTAGATCTTGAATGGTAAACAATTTGTGCCAATTACTTTATATTTTCTGCAGCGAACACAAATTATTAGTCCGACAAAGATCAAAGAAAATTCACTGCTCGAAAACATAACTGCAACATCTGTTCACTTGTGAACTATGAAATCATAAGGGAATGGGAAATCAAAGACCACATGCAAAAATTCGTGTTCATCCAACAGTTACTTTAAGGTATGTGTGGGGCTTGCTACGTCATACAACATAATTTCGTGCCTTCTATTCAAGAATGGAGACATTATTACTATGTGAGTTTTAAAGGTCATAAAATATTTGTCCCGGCATGTACTGAAGACGAGATTGTGTTGGCTGCAAGATCATAAAACACTTCTTCTTTTTCTTCTTCTTCTTCTTCTTCTTCTTCTTCTTCTTCTTTTCTTCTTCTTCTTCTTCTTCTTCTTCTTCTTCTTCTTCTTCTTCTTCTTATTCTTATTCTTCTTCTTCTTTTTCTTCTTCTTCTTCTTCTTCTTCTTCTTCTTTTTCTAGAAGAAGAAGAAGAAGAAGAAGAAGAAGAAGAAGGAGGCAGGGTATGTGATAGTGTGGGGGCCGGGGGGTTCCGAGCCTGGGGGTTCAGGACCTCATGGCTGGGATGTCACCACGGACAGGTGCAGGTTAGGATTTTATTTATGCCCCAATAGAATCAAACCAATTAACCTTACCGAGGATTCGAACATAGGTCTCCCGCGTGAGAGAAATGCGTTTATAACCCTTCAGCCAGCCGCTTCTCAAACTGTTTATTAAATTACATAAATCATTCTGTTCCTTGCTACACTAAACAGGAAATGGAAGACTAATTAACAACATGGTATTTTTGCAGTATTATTTAGTTTGAGGTTTGTTTTAGGTTTGAACAACGGATCAACATCACGGCACACGGGAAGTAACCCCTAAGTGCTCACTACCCAGAGACAGGGGGAAATTACTAGAAGTCAACGTCCATGTGAAAAAATCTCTACCCTTACCAGGAATTGAACCCGGAACCTCTAGCACTCGAGGCGGACACGATCCTCGAGACCACGACAGTCCCCTCAGTATTATTAAGTAGCATTTTATATCTGACAATGTAAAAATAAAATTAAACAGATTACAAAATATGAAAAGGTTCGAGGTTTTGAACAACGAGGCAGCATGATGGCACACGGATGCAACCCATAAGTGCTTCGTTCTTCTTCTAACTCAAGTCTCAGTCCGAAGAAGCGCAGCACATTGCACAGGCTCTGTAGCACTGGTGAGGATCTGGAACAACTTTGGGTAGGTTTTTAACTCAAATTTTGCCCGGGCAGCGCCGGTAGGCTAATCTTTTCGATTTCAAAATAACAGGGGATTTTTTACGTGCGCAACAATGCCCACGGGCGTCCGATCTCACTACCCAGAGACCCGGTGAAATTACTAGAAGTCGAAGTCCACGTGAAAAAATCCCAGACCTAACCGGGGATTTACCCGGAACCTCTAGCACTCGTGGCGGACACCATGCCTCGAGACCACGCAGCCCCCTACTTGGAGAAAAAAGAGGTAACTCTTACCTACTGAAATACCATAATGACATCTTACCAGGAGTAGTAATCCTGATAACTTTAACCCTATGATGTAATCCTGATTTATTTAATGTGATTTAAAGTGACCATTTTTGCAATCATTAAACGAAAAGTCTATACCTTTTTAATGTTGTAGAGACATTTTGTTTAAATGTCACGGATCAAGAAAAAAATCGGCGCTTCTAGGTCGAAGGAAACTGGCTTATAAACATAATTACAGCTCGGAAACCGAACAAAATGTTGCTGCCCTATGCGGTAGGCAATATTGTTAAAAGAAGTTTTAGTGATCGACAAGCAAGAAGATGAACACATGATATATAAGATACACCTGACATTGGGGACACAAGATATCAGAGACACAGGACATAAGATACACAAGGAAAAAAATACACATGATAACATAAATATATGAAATTAGAGAGTCGTGACACGAAGTGCACGTAACAACAGTGATATATGACATTTGAGACACGACATCAAAGATACAGGACTTCAGAAACCCAAGACATCAGAGACACAGTGCATCTTAAACACGTGGCATCAAAGATACATGACTTTAGAGACACTTGATATTAAAGAGACACAGGATATCAGAGACATTTGAAGCGTGGAAACGCGTGATGAGGTAGGGGAACTGACCCCCCCCCCCCCACACACACACACACAACTGCTCATTAATGCCTGACTTAAGGAGACTTTCAGCAAAAGACCTACAAGGTAATGAGGATGAAAATGATGCTCCTGAACAACTGCGAACAAGAAATCAAACTTACCGTATTTTCGGCTGGCACTATACTGATTTATATACTGGAGGGGTAACTTCAAGCTTATTAGACACACCTGTAAATATATTGTTATGTTGGTAAAGATTTGATAGGTGCATACTTCGAAGTTCCTTTCATAAACTTCCCACACTCACTTTACAGAATATTTAAACCGACATCCATGCTTTGAGAATCCGGGTGACAACCATTGGTTGAGAACGGTAAACATTTCGTGACTTTTCAGAGACAAGCAACCGGTGAACGTAGTGACACCACGAGTGACAGACTTCATTACTGCCAGCTTTGTTTTTGCGAACTTGAAGGTTAAACAGGCTTGCTTATCGTTCCCGGTCAACAAATACCTGAATGTTACGTTTGCTGATTGAGTTATGGAATACTTACAGAGATCCTACAATTAAACTGTATATTTAATCTGCACTTCACTTTTGTCATAAGAAATATGTGAATATCAAGTAGAATACCTCCCCGTATGGGTTCCTGGGTCCAATTGTGGGGAGAAATAGAACAGACCCACTGGCTTCTAACACTCATGTCGTAAGAGTCGACTTATAAGGCATTTTTGCTTCTGAGTGCATCTTTCTGAAAGGCTGGGAATCGACAGTCTGGATACAGAAAGTAAGATTTGTTAAACGGAGATGCCCGCAAGACTCAAGTTCTGGAAGAAGATTAAAATCTAACGGTGGACGAACAACCAAAACTTGTCCGTATGAGTTTATAGCCGATGGACACTAGAACTACTGGCAATTTCATTGCTGTTTCACTGTTCTCTTATGGATTATCTGATGCTCAGTTTAGATACTAGCAAATTTATGTGAATGACTTAATATGGCAGGTTTTTTTTTTCAAAGACGGATACCCTTTAATGACAATAGTTGAATTTTCATAAAACACGCATGCCACACAATTGACTTTATTGTACACGCAACATGTGCACCACAAAGTGGCGGAGTTTAGTTGCTGATATCACAGCAACTTAGGGCGGTCCCATAGACGCTCCGCTCCCAACTTTAGCCACCCCTGCAGAGCTGATTATTATTGTGCCACTTCCCATGCGATGACGCTTGCTACCTTCAATCTCTGAAGAGATGCACACTCATGATATTTCCTTTCTCAGCATGATATGTTGGTTTAGTGCAATCAGAACAGAGTAGAGAGAAAATCCATTAATTAATTAACCGCAGAACAAACGTTTCAAAGAAAGTGTACCTCTAATGTCCCTGGCAGTTACTGCCTTTGTCTGCCATTTTCGTGCCGTGTATCCCGGGTAGGAGGAGGAGGGGGGGGGGCGTCTTTGAGCCCAAGGATTTACGGCCGCATGGCTAGTGCCGTCGCCACGACTGTGTATGTGAGGATTTTTTTTTTTTTGGGGTCCCGCACGAAAGCCCAGCGTTTTAACCGTTGGACCAGCCGCTCCATAAGAAAGTGAACGCATGTTCATAATTTAGGTATTATGCAGTTAATCCGTGAAACATGCTCTAGTTGTATGTATCAAACGGCAACAGGATCATTTGGCGTTCAAACAGAGATTTAAAGATGTGAGCAAACGAAAGATATATATATATATATAGGTCATGGAGACCATAAAAGAAACGTAGACTATATTGTTAAAGACTTTCTGCTTAAATGTTGCACAGTCAAATTTGTTAGTACAAAACTATTACTTCTTTATTACAACACATGTCTACCTACTATATATCTATTCCACATTTCATTCCCTCAAACGGTTACAAATATCTAAAACAAAACTCATGTATGGACACTGTAGCCCAGGTGCTACTGATTCTTCTTAAAGTGTTGAATTTCTTTGATATTTGTCGGACTAATAATGTGTACCCCTGAAAAATATAATACACAGTAACCGACAACAAATCGTTTACTTTAAACATAAAACGTGAAGATCTGGAAATCACTTCACTTTTGCAGCAATGCCAGGTGATTATTTTGATAGCCTGTCCAGCATACAATGAAATATTGTGGCCCCGTAGCTCATTGTGACGTTTATGTAGGACATGGATAACCTGAGAGTGAAACACCGTTTTGCGTAGGGATTATCACTAAAATTTGATGTTTTTAAAAGTTCGCTTCATTCTTATACTGTAAACATGCTAACTGAATGCTTTGATTCAGTTTTTGTTTTTTTTTATATACCGCCCCAAACATAGCAAATATAAAGCTAGATGTTTGTTCGTGTCATAATTATTTTTAAACAGGGACCTAATTATCAAAAAGCTGCATATTAAATTTCAACAATTTACACCAAACGTTAACTGATTTAT